>CAXHSM010000349.1:3893615-4122557 GCA_964019185.1 Maratus speculifer | reverse complement strand
ACTAATAATGTATTGAATTTTTCAACCTTTCATTTTCACAAATTGGTAATTTCGAACTATTTTTACTTTTTTTTTTTTTTTTTTTAATAAAAATTTAGCATTTTATTATGAGTTTTTGAAATTAGAGTTTGTAGAACATTGAAAAAAAAAATGTACAGTGAAGATAAGGAAAAGATTTCACCTCCCAGCACTTTATAATTAGTAAATTCATAATTCAGGATAAAAATGGTTATACAGATAAAATATAAGGAATAATTAATTAAAGTTAAGTTTGAAAAAATTACAAAAATAGATTTTTGCATATATGTATCTTACATAAATTGTTTTCGACTTTGTTTTGCCAAGATACTACAGCTTTTTTTTTTTGAGTTTATATATCAATGCAGTTAAACAAGTTTGAACATCTATATTTATGATAAAGGCAGAAATTAATGAATCACTTTAAATTTTTAATATTTTTATTGATTATGTGAAAAAGTTATCAAAATTGCTCTATATGGTCATAAAAGTAATTTTATGGGTTTGAATATAAATTTGCACTTTTTAATTTTAATGAGAAAAATAACATTTATTTATCTATTTCACAAGTAATTATTTTCATGTAGAATATGAACATAGTGTGAGGGGGAGGGGATACATCAGATTGTTAGTATTATAAAATTTTGTATTTTATCACTATTACTTGAATTTCCCCCAAAATCGGTATAATAATAATAAAAAAAAGAAAGGATAAATATATGTATATATTAAGGTTTGAAAAAAATCACACAAAAGTATCATGAAATTCTTGCTTCATATGTTTTTTCAGAATATTTCCGTGATACTTTTTTCTAATTATGGAATTTTATATAATTTAATAATTAAAGAAAAAAAAAGAATCCTGTAAAAAGTAAAAAAGGATCTTTGTAGAAATTGACTTCAGTTATCCAGTGCGGTGTAAAAAATATATATAATGTTTAAATAAATTGAAATCCGGCTGATATTAGTAAAAACTGAATTAGGCGGTCAAATCGCAAAACCTTTTTTTCAATACAGGGATACAGATTACCGGTTCTGCCATAGTACGGGAAATCTATCTCTTTAATATTAAAGGGTCACTGTCATATATAAATTTGATTTTTAATAAATAAAAATGTATGTATATAAATAAATATACATTTAAAATTGGACTCTTCAATATACAATGGAAAAACCTCTTTTTTTTTTCCTCATAAACTGGTTTTAAGAATTTAAGTATATATATGATTAAAAAAGAAAAAGAAAAAAAAAGAATTTTGAAACAAAATTGGTAAAGTGAAAAAGGGCTTTTGTAGAAAATGACCTCAATTATCCAATGCGGGTAATAATAATAATAAACTAATAATATTTAAACAAAACAAGATCTGGCTGATATTAGTCAAAACTGAATTTGACAGTAAAATGGCAAAACTTTTTTTCAATACAGGGTTGCAGATTACCAATCATGGCATCTGGTAATTAATATCTCTTTAGAATTAAGGGGCTGCTTGACTCATGTGATGAGACCTGCTTACTAATGTTAATCCTATGAAAGAAATTTTTTAAATCTGTTTTTAAAAAAATTTTAATCTGTTTAAAAAAATTTTAAAAATATGTTTTAAAAAATTTCCATAGGATTAACATTAGTAAGTAGGTCTCATCACATGAGTCATACAGCCCCTTAATATTAGAGATATTAATTACCAGATGCCATGATTGGTAATCTGCACCCCTGTATTGAAAAGAAGGTTTTGCCATTTTACTGTCGAATTCAGTTTTGACCAATATCGGCCGTTCCGGCATTGATCGACAGGTCCGGCGTACCCCGATATCGACCGGTCCGGCGTTCCCCGATATCGACGGTCCGGAGTCGACCGATATTGGCCGGTTCGGCGTTCCCCGATATCGGCGGGTCCGGTGTTCCCCGATATCGGCCGGTCCGGCGTTCACCGATATCGGCCGATATTGGAAAAAAAGTTAACCGTGCAATATTGGCCGATCCGGCGTTTACCGATATTGGCCGATCCGGCGTTTACCGATATTGGCCGATATCGCGAAATCGCTGTTTCCGATATTGGCCGATATTGCTGTGCTACCTGGGGTGATTGTATTGAAATAGTTAACTACACCTAATTAAAATAAACAAAGCTTTATTGAAAATTTAAATATAGTGAAACCTTTGAATAAAGGATGCCCATGGGACCGGAACTTTGTCCCTTATTTGGAGTTTTTCCTTTTTTTTTAATTAATCGTTCAAAAAATAACAAAATATTACTGTTGAAGTTTAAATGTATCTGAAAGCTATAAATTAAACTTTTCTGTATCCAAAGCATGTTCTTAAATATTTTTTGTTGAGGAATGCTACAGATCTATCCTTACCACCATGTCTAACGTTTAAAATTCTTCAGTTCATAAATCTGCATTCAACTCATAAAAAAAAAAAAAAAAAAAAAAAAAAAAAAAATTCTATAAAGAAAGTTTTGATGTCACTGACCTTCTATTGTGATTTAGTGTGTATTATGTCAGGAAATTCTTTTCAGGAATACAGATAGATGATATTGTGACACACAGTTAAAATTTTACTGCCATATTACAGTGTTGTGTAAATTTTTCTGTATCTGAAACATGTCTTTAAATATTTTTTGTAGTTCAGGAGAGCAAGACATCTTTTGTATGTTTGCAGAACCTCAAATATTAATGCAACATTTAAAATTCTAAAGTTCAGAAATCTGCATACAACTTGTAAAAAAAAAATACTACTAAAAGAAATTCTTAGTGAAATGACATGATGGTAATGATACTCCTCTCTTGGTTACATCTACATTTGATGATTGTTCAACGACATTAGTCAGTGGATCACAAGTGATGGGGGAAGGAGAGGGAAAGGTAGAATTTCTTTCAGAATAGCATTTCTTTCAGGCTATTATATTTGCCTAATTATAATAGCCTAGCAATGCCTAGCTGATACAGAGTAAAAAGGAACTTATTTAGATCACAAGAAAGTATTTCTATGTGGAGTTTGGAAAGACTGTACAAAAAAAAAAAAAAAAAAAAAAAAAAACCTGGTTGTAAGTATAAGCCTTATAATTGTAAGCCTGGTAATGTAAAGAAAGCCTGGTTGCAAATAAAATTTGTAAATAAAGGCAAGAGCCTGGAGAATTTCTAGAGCGGGTAGCGCCTGACATATTATCTGGACGCTCACTCGGGGAATTCTGCCTAGTTTTGCTAAATTTGAAAAAAAAAAATTATATATATAAATATATATATATATATATAAACAAGTAAGTAAAGAAATAAAACAGGTACATAAATTTAAAGATTATTTATTCATTTTAAAGTGACATTAAGTTAGTTAATCAATTATTTAAAAGTACAGTAGAGGACCTATTATCCGGAATTCCGAAATCCGGAAATGAAGACGATTGAGAACGAGGTGAATCATGACGAAATGAATGAATCATGAATCTTTGATCAAATGGGCGTTTTTACGAAATTTTTAAGATTTCATGCTTTTTGGGCCTTTTTTTTCCCAAAATTTACCTCTTTTCTGCGTTTTTTCGACAGAATTATCGTTTTTTTTAAAAAAAAACGCAAATTTTTTTAAGTATTGCTTCAAGTATCAAAATTCATAAGTCATTCATGATTCATTCATTTCATCATGATTCATGCCCATAAAAAACGCAAATTTTTTCAAGTATAGCGAAAAAACTCTGCAAATTCGTCAAATATCGCGATAAAACCCTGCAAATTTCGTCAAATATTGCGATAAAACCCTGCAAATCTCGTCAAATATCGCGAAAAAATCCTGAAAATATCTCGCAAAAAATGCAAATCTTGTGAAACGACCGCGGAAAAATCCCGTGTAAGCGCCCTCCTCCTATTATTTTACGATTTTTCGTCACCTTTGGGGGGGGGGTGGATTAACCGTATTTTACGGTTATATATATATAAAGCCAGTTAGCAAAACGTCCGGATTTTAAAGAGCTCTGAATTTTGGATGTCCGAATTTGACACTTTCTACTATAGTACAAGAGTCAAAATTGTAGCTTAGTGTTTTTTCCACAGACTTCTCATACAACACACTTTTCATTCATATTCTAGATAACAGCTCTACATTCCGTGTTTTTTTTTTTGGAGGGGGGGGGAGGGGAGTGTCGAATTTCGGACGGACCCGAAATCCGGAAAATTCCAAAATCCGGAAAGCCCTCGGTCCCAACGATTCCAGATAATAGGTCCTCAACTGTAGTATATTCTTACATTTTAATTTCAATGCAAGCAAATTACAAGTGTATATAGACAAACTCTTAAAAATTGATAAAATAAAATAAAAATTTTATGAAATAAATAATTCTGGTTTTTATTTATATAGAATAAATTTTTAGAGTTAACCGAAGCTTTTAAAATATTGAATTTAAGCAACATACCCATTTTCACTTTAATTACTATAATTGTTGGATTGTATACTAATATTGTTAGAATAAATACTGCTGCTCATTTTGTTCAATTGTTAAATTATTTCAGAAATTGGATAACACTGTATATATATATATACAGTGTATATATATATATATATACAGCCTCATCATTTGTATTTGTAGAACTCATTTGTTATTTTTAAAATGTACTTTTCTACAATACAAAACTTTCAATAATAAAATCGTCATGCTGTTGGTATGAAAATGAAATGAATAGCAACATTCTGCTATTTTTTAATCTTTTCCGGCACAGTGTGTCCAGTCTGGGATACGTAATTTTAATTCCAAAAGCACCAAAAATATTTTAATAAAATTTTACTTTTACAGTGAAAGCTTGAATTAAGAGATTTCTTAATTTTTCAAAAAGGTTTTTCTAAATGCCGGTGTCAATCGGTAATTTCTCATTTTATTAACAGAATTTGTCCATGCCGGAAAGCATTAGGGGATTTATACTAGTTTAAAATAGATAAAATGAAAATCTTTCATACTTAGTCAGATTAGTAATTATCTAGAAATCTGATTTAGTAATTTATGAAGCATCCAATTTTTCAGCAGATCGTATACTTTTAAAACCTTAACAAACAAATATGTATACCGTATTTTCGGGTGTATAGTCCGCGGCTTATACAAGAAAAAACCTTCAAAAAAGCCGCTGCGGCTTATACACGGTGCGGGCTATACAAAGATTTTTTTTTTAATTGGAAATCATGATATTTTTTCTATAATTTTTAAACCTCAAAAACTTTCAAAAAAACATCGAAATTTGTAATTTTTTTCGCTATGCCGCGAAATATAGAGAGTTCTCTCATGTTTGTAAAAGCTTTTTTTTTTTTACTGCTTAAATACAGTTATTTCTGGGTTTGGTAGAAGTGTCGCAACTATCGCTAATTATTGCACTAAAGCGGCAGCGAGAAATAATGACGCTCGAACGCAATTGATTTGAGAGGGTTAAAACAACAGTATTAAATGTTACTTATTTTAATCTTACTTTTTGCTGAATAAGTCGTTTTAACGTTAACTGTAATCAATCTTTTAGTAGAGATGTGTCATTTGTTGAGGAACGATTCAAAAGGAGCAATTCCGGCTAAAGGAACGATTCCAGTATGTAAAAAGGAATCCGCCCTTTTCGGAACGATTTCGAAAAGGAACGGTATCGAACCTTTTTTGGAAAGGTTTCCTAAAGGTTCGAATCCTCGGAATCTGTCCGAAACTCCGAAAAGGGCAAAATCTTCGGACTCGTTCAGAAATGAAACGACTCCGAAAAGGTTCGATTCCTCGGACTCGTCCGAAAAGGAGCAATTCCTCTGACTCGTTCCGTAATGAAACGACTCTGAAAAGGAAGGATTTCTGAGAATCGTTCCGAAAAAGACCGACTCTTCTGAATCGTACCAAAATGACATAAATCACACACATTTTTTTTTTTCTTTGCAACAGGGCAGGGTAGATTATTTTTTTGAGAAATAAACTAAAAATGATCTTAAACTCAGAATTGTCAAGGTAGGAAAGGTTCCAGATTTTGGATTTTGTACTCTACAAACACAAAGGGGTGCTGCAGCACCGATTCGCTAGCAAACTATTTTCCGATATTTTATCCATATATTTTTTTTAAGGTCTTGCGTATAAGTCGACCCCCCCCCCCACTTTGAAATTCTATTTTTGTATAAAATTTCTCGAATTATACGCGCGTATATACTTTAATGGCTTCTAACTTCGAACCCTGATCCAAATATACGTTCGTAAATGGTGTATAGCCCGCGGACTATACACCGATGCATCTCCGCGGCTTATACACGAACTTTTTTTACTGCACTGCTTGATTTAGGAGTGCGGGCTATACACCCGAAAATTCGGTATATACATACATAAAGGACGTGAGTTTCAAAACTAAACTTATCCAAAATTTAAAAAAATTGTGTTTAATCCATCAACTTCTTCTATTAGCAAACCAATACACACAGAAATAAAACACTACAACCCCCCCCCCCCAAAAAAAATAATAATAAAACTTAGAAAGGCAAATTTTGTGGCTTTATCTGAACTGAATGTTTCATTGTTTACATCTGTAATTTATGTGCAGATTTGAGTCAGTCTACTGTATATACTATACATATATATATAATATGTAGCCATTAATATTTTTTTTATTGAGAGATTTTGTATTACTTTGCCTTTTTTGTGTTATGTAATGAATTAAAAAATATTCAAGTCTAGTAATTATTTATAAACTTTTATCTGATAAAACTCGTCTGTTACATATAAAAAAAGTAATAAAAGTAAATTGAAAATTATACAATGAAAAAACTCTCTGCTATATCTCGTTAGGAAACTAGAGTTTTTTTCCTGCCTCTTATCATTTCAAGAAAGAGAGAAAAAATGACATTCTTTATTTTCAGTAAGTAGCCTATAGCCATTTTATCTTTTTGTTGTATCTCCCCCCCCCCCTCTAAATACTCTTTTAAATTCTCAGATGATCATAAGACAGACAACAAAAAATATCCGTGTATTGCAACCTGCTTTCTAGTTGGTCAATAGAGAAGTAAGCCTACATGTTTTGTAAAATCTTTTGTATAAAACCAGGTAGAAAATTATAAACAAAAAGAAAACTGAAAAGCATGGTTGTGTAAAATGAAGCCTGATTTTATATTTTATACTATAAATTTCAAGCCAAAAGAAAAATCCTTCCCTAATTCATAACTTGCAAAAGAAGTGATTAGTAGTGTCAGTGTTTATAATTGGTTGAGAAGTATCAAAAAAGCTTTAAAAAATTTTTTTTCATATATATTTTTCATTTATACAGACTAACATTTAAAAAAAAATGTCCACATTAAAACTCTTAGTAAAATATTTTAATATTATGTTATGGTAGAACAGTTGCTTATGATGGAGGTATCACCGTATTATTTGAAATTGAACAGTATCCAGCTTTGAATATAATATTGTATTAAAAAAGTAATTTACATTATAATTGTTTATTTGAATTTCTAACACACATAAACATTAATGCTTTACTTATTTAGAGCCTCCACAGTTCGATTAATCATTATGAATAATCATAAACATGAATAAATATTAAAGTTTTCGATTTATTATATAAAATTAGTAGTTTTTCATTTATAATTTTGTTTTAAAAATTAATACTCTTTCATAAAATGTATAATTATGCTACTTATTTAGTTGAAGATTTCAAAAAGTAAATTTAGAATATTTATTCTTTAACTGATTATTAAATTTCTTTTTTTTTTTTTTTCATGAAATATTTTTTTCTCACATTTTGGTAGTGGTGGGGGGGGGGATTAAATGGACAGCTTATTTGGCAAAAACCTATTTTTGACGGGATGTTTTTAACCACATTTTTCCATGGTTTTTTTTTCACTTATAGCATAAACTTCTAACCGTGGTCACAGTTTGAAATTAAGATGGAGATAGAATTCTTAAAATTGAATTCGAAACCATTTAAATGTGTGCATTTTTAAAAAATAATTAATTGTTGCAAAGACTGTCTTAAATGTTAGTCAAGTATGAATTTATCTCTAATTTATCAACTTTATGCTTAAAAAGGCACCATCATTTCTAAATAGAGGTTACTCAACGGCTACATTAGCAGATCAAGAATTGATCTAGTTTCACTTTAATGCTCGATTTGTCTTACTTCATTTCTTTGTTATTTGATGGATTGCATTTATATTGAAAGATTTAATTCCATTCAACACAAAATGATTCATCCATTTAAATAAACAGAAAATTTACTTTCAGTTTATAAATACTTCCACTTTCATTTCATTCCTATTACTGAAAATAAGGTTTTGAGAGATCCTCAATGTTCGCTCGTTGTGAATGAAAAATACAATAAGGTTGGACTTTAACTTCTTCAGACCTGAGATACACAAATGTGTACCTCCATTCTTTTCCTCATGAAAACTAAACCGTTCAAATTTTTTGCATTTTTCCTTTACCTCTACACAGCTGAATGTTTTTTGCTTTAAAACAAAACCAATAAATGTCAGCACTGGTGAATTTTACCCCATAAATTAAATATTATTTTCATCCAAGTTTCGAAAATATCTTCAAGACATTGGGGCCAAGAAAGTAAGAAATATTTTTAATTATTAAACTTAAATGCTTTACAATAAAAAATGTTGAGAATTTGCTGATCATTTACTAGTTTAAAGATCTTAATTTTGTTATTGCGTAAATTTATGTTACTGATAGTTAAAATGATTTTTTAAGGGGATTAGTACTTTTATATCCATATTTGTAAATCTAAATTACCAGTCCCCTAAAGTACTGATTTCATAAAAATGACTCTTTCTCTCATCTATGGTGCTATTTCGATTATACAAAAGCAATAAATATATATTTGCAGAGTTATTTTATGCTCGGTCTGAAGAGGATAAGGTTATTTGTTATTTGTGAAATTTTCTGCATTTGCATATTACCTGCTCCATGCCCTATTCACTGTGCACATAACGTTATTAAAAGTTAGGTACTTCCCAGTTAGATGGATGCATGTATTATATGTCTATACATATATATATATACATATAGCTGCAAACTTGTATAAATTTTTTTCACCACTAAAATTTGGCAGAAATTTTTCTCTGCTTTCATCTTTGGAAATCGTTAAATTCCAGCGATTGTTTCAGGTAAAATTTTCAATTAAATTTTATTGGTAGGAAAAATCCATTCACGTGGGCAGCTTTGCATATATATACAGTATAACATCTTTAATCTGGACACCTATAAATTTGAAACTTCTGTAATCCGAACATTTAAATACATTTATTTGTTTTTATTTTGAATTAGAGATACTACTAGATGGCGCCATTGTAATAAATAAATGAATTTTAGAAACTGGTTAAGAAAAATGAAAAGACTACCTAATTACACTATTTTTTTCAATTTTAAAACTGTAATATCTTTCTAAATTACATGTGTAATTAATATAGGTGTCTTTTTAGATATTTAGTTGTGAAAATTCATGACTAATAATAATTTCACTACTTTTTTTTCCAAAAATGTCAAGAAAACATTGCAAAATCAGTTTTTTTTTCTGTTTTTAGTATTATTAAAGTATTTAACATGTAACTTATTTTCAGGGTTGGTAAAAAACCGGTTTTTTTAAAACCAAAAACCATGGTTTTTTTGGTTTAAACCGGGTTTTTTTTTAATATGTTTTCCTGTTACATATACATGCATATTTAAGAACAAAAATAAATATTTTTGAATATATAAGTAATAATTTGATTTAAAAGTAATTCTAATCAATATAATTATTTAATATACAATCAATATTGTAGAAAATTGAAATTCTTTAAAATCTAAACATTTTTAGAAAAAGCTGTGTCTTATATTTCATAAATAAAATGTGCTACATAATGAAACATTGATACCTTGAAAATCTTAATGAACAATCTTTTGATTACTAGCACTATAAATAAATATATGATATAGATTCATATATAGAACTTCATATATATTATTTTCAAATGGTTATTCAAAATAATTAATTTGAAATACTTGTTATATGTGATGTCTGATTTTTTTGTTAGAAGACTGCATGATTTAATTATCTTTTATTCAAAAATAAAGCTTTTTATAAAGAATTTTTGGAAGGATTTGAATTTAGCAGTAGAGTCTTTACACACTTCAACCATTGTGTTTTCTAAAACTACCAGTTAAAAAATAAAAAAATAGATGAATGTTAAATAAACAAATATATCTATTTAGCAGCTTTTTAGACTATTGAAAAACATCGATGTTAAAATATACAGTAGCTTTATACAGAGTTTCCCCCAGAGGGTTTCAGGGGGGTGCTCCACCCCTCCTGCCCTTCAGTTTAAAAAATAGCGCCCCTCTTGCCCCTCATCCAAAAACTAGCGCCCCTCTTGTCATTCATTCAAAAAAATAGCGCCCTTCTTGCCCCACATTTGAAAAAACGCAGCCCTCCAGCGATGATCCGAACACGCTATAGCACGTAAATTACACAAGAAATCGGCGACGGAATGCAAAAATAGCCTCATACGCGTCCCGTGGGATGAGTAATTTCGTCATAAAATCGCTAAAAAGTTTCCGGCAAGATTTGAAAAAAAAAAAAAAAAAAAAAAAAAAAAAAAATGGTTAATTTTGTCAAAAAATGTCACAAAACGGCAGATTTTTTCAAAAGATCGTGGAAAAACGACAAATTTCTTCCAAAAATCGCGATAAAACGAAAATTTTTGTCAAATGATTCGCAAAAATGAAAACTTTCGTCAAAAAATAGCGATAAAACAGCAGATTTCGTCAAAAGATTTGCGAGAAAAACGGCAAATTTCGTCCAAAAATCACAATAAAACGGAAAATTCTGTGAAAAGTTCTGTTTTTTCGCTATATTTTCCCGAGATTTGTTGTTTTTTCCCGAGTTTGTTTAGCAAAATATGCCATTTTTTTACGATCTTTTAACAAAAACTGCTGTTTTTATGATCTTTTAACAAAATTGGTCGTTTTTTCAAGATCTTTTATCAATATTTGCCGTTTTTTCGAGATCTTTTTAAAAATTTACCTTTTTTTTTCAATTTTTTGATTGTATTTCTGTTTTTTCGCGATTTTTTGAACCGCTGGATTCTTGATTCAACTCTATAAAAGTGCCCTTAAAAATGAAAAAGTGCCCTTAAAATGTAAAAAGTGCCCTGAAAAATGTAAAAAGTGCCCTTTTCAGAGCAGTAGCGCCCTGCCCTTTTTTAAACCTGGGGGAAACTCTGCTTTATAAATGCTGTCATCTACCAAAGATTTTAAACAGCCATCGGACTGCATGCTTTATTATAACACTTAGTATTTTTAAACGTCTAAACTAAAAATTGCATTTTTTTAGGCATTTTTATAAGACATTTCTTCTATTACATCTCAAGCAAACCTTGTCTTGCCCCCCCCCCTCCCCTTTTTCTGCCAATTTTCTTAACTGATCTAAGTAATGGGTTTGGTTATGCAATAGAAGATTTAAATATATCTTTTGCATATTTTAGTTAAATGTTAAACAGGTGCTTTACTAGTGCCTAATTTTTCAATGTCTTCTTATTCGACTTCATATCTTGAGTTTTTTTTTTTTTTTTTTTTTTTTTTTTTTTTTTTTTTATTCTTAAAAAATAATTCCTCCAATCAAGAAAAATTCCTTTTAGAGTTTGACTGAAATTTTAAAGATCATTTATGTCATTATCTGTACATCTGCGTTTCTCAAAGGAAAATATTTTTTAAATCTAAATATTGCATATTTTTTATCTATTTTATTTTTGCTAAATTTACATGATTTAAGTTTTTTCTGTAAAGTTTCAGATATGTTCATCAGTGCATGAAATATGCATTCTACATGTATACTAACATGACCTTGACTAGACTCACTATGTCTTATGGTGACTATTGAGATAAGACTTAAAAATATAAATTACTTTCATCCAATAATTTGAAACACTTAAATTACAAAAATGAGAAAATGTTATATTACATTTGTTCTAAAAAACTAATTGGTTTGAACTGTGCCAACCTAGCTGGTAAAAGAAAAAAATTATAATGCAAAAAACACAATCCCAATGTAAGAATGCAATAAAAACAAAAGCTTGTTAAAATCACTAATCACGGAGCAAATAAAAAGCTCATTGCCAAATATTCAATAGCATACATAACAAAAAGAATTTCTGAGATGATGAAATCCTTAGTAAATCTTAACTAATCAAGCAATTTAAATAGTAAAGTGCATTTTTAACTCGAGTCTGCCCTTCTGGCTATATATATATATATATACATATAAGCCTTAAAAAAGAAAAAGAAAGAAAGAAAACTGATTAGTTTTTTCTAACCAGCTAATTTTAGAAAAATTAGTTATTCTGCCATATAGATTTACAGCTTACAAGAAAAGTTGAGTTGATTAAAAATTTTTGTCCTTTTAGAAACTTATTAATTCATCATTTTTCTACAGCTTTGCTTGAAGCTTCTTCATAATTTGGATTTTGCATTTTTCAATAATGTGTAAAATAAAACATTTGGGTAAAAGAATAAAAAAACCAGGTGAAAAAAAAACAGCATGGTTTTTTTTAAAAACCACTTGGTTTAAACCATGGTTTTAACTACGGTTTAATCCAACTTGGTTTAATCCAAACAACCCTGCTTATTTTGATACAATTTTTAATTGCTATACATTATTAAATTTTTTTATAACATTAGCCTTATATATCACAGTTTTTAAATATGTTAATGTAATTATAAGGTTATTTTTTAATTATAAATGTAAGTCTAAAATACTATAATTTTAATCACTATAAATTTTTTTGGTTATTTTTTTTCAATATTTTTCATGACAAGTCTGTTATTTATGTGATTTGCATTATTTGTTGAGTATTCAGAAATCACAATTTAGATAAAAAATTTTACATTTGTTTTGTTTTTTTGCAAAATTTACGACAGATGACGACATTGCATAAATATACATAGTTATCGTTTTTTAAAATTTGTTTTCGAGCAATTTGAATTGCTTTCTCTTAATGTTGGCAATTATCAAGTTTCTTGCTTTTTTCTGCTGCTGTATTAAAAAGAAATATTTGTAGTATCATTTATATACAGGCATTTCAGTTGAGAGCATATTTTAAGGCATTTTCACTGGGTGACATTAGGTTTGGTCTTTTGGCCCAAACAAATGTTCATAAATTTCCTCTTCACCTCCTCTGATAACAGAAAGTAAATTACAAGAATATTGACTGGCTGACAAACATCTATACATTACCCTAAAATCCCGTTAATCCGCCCTTCATGATCAAACGCCCCCTCACCACTTTATAAAAAATTTGAAATTTTCAAAAAATCCCGAGAAATCGCCCTCTCCCCCTTCCAAAAAAAAATCGCTTAAAAAATGCTAATTTTGCCAAAGAATCACGAAAAATAACCGCAAATTTCTTGAAAGGATCGCGAAAAAAATCATGAATTTCGCCGAGTATCACAAAAAAAAAAAAACCACATTTCGACGAAAGATTGCAGTATAAACGCGAATTATTTAAAAAAAATATCTAAAAAAACACAAATTATGTCAAAAGAACGCAGAAAAATCGTGAATTTCTCAAAAGACTGCCAAAAAGAACGGCAAATTTATCAAAATAATTGTTAGAAAAAACGCAAATATGTGGTATCTATAAATGAACGGTCAAAAAATCGCGAAAAAAACGTAAATTCTGTCGAAAAATCGCTGAAAGAAGGAAAAATTTGAAAAAAAAGGCCAAAACAGCGCGAAATCTATTTAAAAATCTCGAAAAACGCACATTTCATCAATGATTCATGATTCATTAATTTCATCATGATTCATCCCGTCCTCAAAGGCGATTGAAAACGGCAGGAATCATGATGAAATGAATGAATCATGAATCTTTGATTAAATGTGCATTTTAACGAATTTTTTTTAAATAGATTTCGTGCTTTTTTTGGCTTTTTTTTTTACAAATTTCTCCTTTTTTCTGCGTTTTTTCTACCGAATTTAGGTTTTTTTTTTTTTTTTTTAAGAAACGCAATTTTTTTTCAAATATCGCTTCAAGTATTAAAATTCATGTTTGATGATTTGTTCAAAGATTCATGATTCATCATTTCATTTATATCATTTATTTAGATAAAAGAAAGAAATTTGATCCATGATTTCACGTCAGCCATATTTATTAACACCTCATCTGTCCAAAGATAATCTATAAGGACCTGAAAATATTTATTCATTTTTAATCAAAAACATTTATCCAAACACCAAACAGATTATTATTACGTTTTACAAAGTAGTTACATACATGTTAAATACTTGCACAAACCGCGCGATGCTATTGTCTTTCTTCTACTTACAATGAAACAAAATCACAGAAATAAAAATGTTTATAGCTCATATTTTCAAAAAACACAGTTTTATTATTTATTTATAAGAAATAAATAAATAATAAAAACGTATGTCTCCTTTTCGTTTAAAAAAAAACTAGTATCAAACAAAAAAAAGGAAAAAAACTTTCAAACTGCATGAACTATATCCTTTTTAAACAATCAGATTCAAAGAAACACTACCGGATCAAAAATAGTTGTGTGAAAAATGCTATGAAATCAAAATTATATCCACCCTCTGATCCCTTTTAAATATTGAAATTCAAAGAAAACATCACTGGGTCAAAAATGGCGGAAGGACTTACTCAGTCAACGCAAGAAGTCGGAATCATTGCCGTCTTGTGATATTTTTATAATTAAAAAACAGGTCTTGCTTTTCATTCCAATAAATCTCATCTACTAAAATGGTTTCATGAAACACTATTTATCTGTATAACAAATTACAGTAAAACCTCTAAATAACGGACATCTTGGGAGCTCAGAAATTGTCCGCTATTCGGAGGTGTCCGCTATTGGGAAAATCTCAGAGATAGAAAAATTGATAAGGAATGCTTAATGTTTCATTAGTCGATTTTAATATGTCCTAAAATCTCTATCATATGATTAACCAGAAATTAAAAAAAAATATTTGAAGCAATGAAACTAAAATAAAATTGTGTATACCTTTATCCTTTGTTTATTTATTTATTTACTATTATTATTTTTTTGTTTACAAAAGTTTTCTTTTATTTGCGATTACATGTAATTTGTTTTTCAATGTGAAGTTTTAACTCTGTCAGTAGTTTTAATCCTTTTGAATCATCTTTTTCAAAAAATATATATATATAACTGTTTACTTTATTTTTTTGCTTCTTAAAAGCATGCAATCTTAAATCATCCGAGGGAGGGGGGAGGTTGTGATCACAGATAAACGTAAGAGGAGAGGGGATTTTCTCCAGCTCATCCCCACATTTATCTGTGATCACAAAATTTGTGACACATTGCTCTGATAAATTTAGAGAATTTTTATTTTTTTTCCTCATTAAAAAATAATTTTTCATTCTTTTTTTGCCAAAATTACTGTCCGCTATTCGGAATGTCCGTTATTCAGAGGTTAAACATACAAAAATTTAAGTTTTGGGAGTGGGGATTTAAAAATTGCCCGTTAAATAGAGGTGTCCGCTATTCGGGAGTGTCCGTTATGGAGGTTTTACTGTACTACAGTTGAACTCATAACAAATGATGAGTTAAAATATTTTTTTCTTCGTGTTAAATTAAAAGCAGTTATAGTAATAGAATCAATAGTTATGAATATTTGTAATAAAATAACTGTCAAGCTCTATAACGTTTCTCGGAATATTTTAACAGACGTGGCATTTTTTTTTTTGTTTTTCTGGCAGATGGCCAGTGTGTGCCAGTCAATTGGACTCTGATTGGCTGTTTGCGAATCACTTTATAGAGCTACCAAAGTTTTACTCATTTTTCTGCAGTGGATGTGGATGATATATCTAGTCATTAAAAACTACTAATAGCCCAGTCATTTTAGCAAAAATAGGGGAAAAAATTAGAACAAAGCTGGATTTTTGCATAGGTGCTGGTTAGGTTATGTAGTTAAACATACTAAAAGTCCCCATCGATCCGATGTGAGCTTTCGCCACCAGGGGGCGCTAAAGAGCTTGAAAATCAGTTTTTTGTGAATATCTCACGAACAATGGCATTTAGAGAAAAAAGGTGAATTACAAAGTTGTAGATAATTTAATTTTCTATAAAAAGTGTCATTAACATTTGTTTGTCACATTAACCCTTCCCTGCCAAAAATGTAAAAACGTGACCATGTTTGAAAGTAAAATTATAAAAATTCAAAAAATCTGCTGCTACTTAAAAAAAAAAAAAAAAAAAAAAAAAAAATGTAAACAGATCTATAATTTTCACCTTTGAATGGGGAAAGTGAATATATAATATACATTTATGCTTATTTCCACACCACGCTTGAGGTGTAGGCCACACTTAAGGCGTTTTTTTTTTTTTTTTTTTTTTTTTTTTTTTTTTTTTTTGTGTGGTTTTTCCCGTAGGCATATTCCACTTATAGTGACTGGCTTAATCCAATGTCGTTTAACTGCCTTAGTAGTTCTTTGCACAGCTTCAATTTCTACACTCGATTCAGATTCGTAATTATCTGTATTTATTTCTTTCGTTGCTGTACTGCTTTCAGTATTTTTTGTTTGCCTTTCGATATCATCACTGAATACAGAAGTAGCGCTTCCCTCCTCCCTTGCAGTGGGCAGGATACTGTCAATATTTTCCTCGTCTTCAAATTCAATTTCTTGCATTATGAAATGAAATTCCGCAGCAATTTATGAAATATCAGAACATTTCAATCCAATTTTTCGGCATCCACATGCTTTTCGACATCCTTTGGAGCAAGTATAAAAAATAGATTCAATAATATTTTTTGGTGCGGGCGGTAAGGTAGCAAGAATTGGAAACAAATTAGGTGCATTTTGCCAGCCCCAGATCTCAGGAAGTAGTTTATTGCTCAATCAGTATTGTACTTGATGATAAATACGTAAACTGTACAATCTAGCTGCATCTTTGGCAGGCGGCAACGATAAAAGGCTTTTTTTTACCAACAGCAACTCTTTTTTTTGAAACATACATAGCGGTACTTGTTCAGAGAAATTTCTGCTTTACTACCGTATAAAGCAAGAAAAATAGTTTTTCCAGCCTCGGAAACTTTAAATTAAGATACTTGATCACTTTTTTAAATGATGGCAGCTTGTATGTTATGATCTTCTTCCTTCTTCAAAAATTTTGCTAACGACATTTTACCTTTCCCAAACATTGCTGATGTCGAGTCACAACCTGTAAAAGCGTGAAGGAACAATATATGATCTTTCAGAACAGCATCATTGTTAAAACTGTGCGATGAATACAGGGTAGTAACAATTCGTCCTCTTCCAGACTTAATAAAAAATATCTCTATATCTGGAGGTGCTAAAACTGTCAACATCATCGCCAACAACAGCAGTAAGCGCACCAGACTTTGCTACTTCAATAACTGTGTTAACAATTAGTGTGTCTGCATCATCTTCTGCTTGTTTCGCTTCGAAACCATTCTCCATAAATTTCTCCATAAGCACAGATATGAGACGTGTCTTATTTTAATGATTAGATTTAAAAAAAATTCTTTTCCGCGATATTTTAGAGCTTTCTTTTTTTCCTTCTGTAAAAAATCTTCATCTAATGTATCAGAAATAACAAACATTTTCCCTTAAATTCAAACAACGGACTGTCATTTCTCAATTTTTCCTTCAATGGATGATTAATTTGTGCGGATGTTGATCGTTTTTCGGCAATAGATTTATTGTATGATTTAATAGAATTCTTTCGTGAATAATTTTTCTTACTCTTTGAATGAACTGTAAATTCATTATTCTTTTTAGCCATTTTTTCAAATATTTTCTACTTATGGTCATCTTTTTCCGAACTTGCTGTCACAAGCGACTTCAGTCCCTTTTGTTTCTGTTTTTACAAAATCTTTCGAAACCCAGTCCTCATCTCATGCAAGATAAACTATTTTGTCAATCTCCATTTTCCGCTCAGAATCAGCAATTAAGAAAGAGTCATTTTAAACTGTCATAACTAATTTAAAACTTTCTACAATATGCGTTGAAAATAAAACTATTCCCTTCCTAAAATCTTAAAAAGAATAAATACTTCGTTCAATAAATTAGGGTCATTTTATACTAGCGAAATGAGCACCAAATAAAAATAAAATATTGAAAAGTACTTGCACGTGGTACATTTCGACAAATGCAAAGAGAGATAGGGTATTGGGCAATGACTATTCGTCACCTGAGAATAATAAAGTTCTATCTGTGTTTTTGAAAATATTGACTTATCTATATAGAAAGACTCTATTTTTGTCTAAGGCATTTTTGCATCAAAGTGATGTTATATATAATTTACATATAACCTTACAATTATATTACGACATTATTTTAATCCAGAAATGCCTTCATAGATACAAATAGAACATATGTCGATAAGTCGATTTCTTCAAAAACACAGATAGAACCTTATTATTCTCAGGTGACGTATTGCACAAGCGCGCGAAAACGCCATACAAACAATGGGGGAGAGATGAGGGGGGGGGAATCAAAATTTGTTTAGTATTTGTTTTGCCTCTTCGCCGCGTTATGATTGTGCTTGCACATTCTTTTTCAATAATGTTTATTTTATCTTAAATTTTGGCAGGGAAGGGTTGGTGCGACAAAAAAATGTTAATGACACTTTTTGTAAGAAATTAAATTATCTACATTTTTGTAACTGAACTTTTTTGTCTAGATGCCATTGTTCGTGAGATATTCGCAGAAAACCGATTTTCAAGCTCTTTAGCGCCCCCTGGAGGCGAAAGCTCACATCGGATCGACGGGGACTTTTAGTATGTTAAACTACATACCCTAACTAGCACATATGCAAAAATCCAGCTTTGTTCTAATTTTTTCCGCTGTTTTCAAAAAAAGGTGCTAAAATGACTGGACTATAAGACATGAAAGGAAGATTTTTGATTGCCTGCGCTGTTAATGCTGTCTTCGTTTTAGCTTTGCGCGTTCAAAAAAGGGCTTTTTTAAGTACATTTTTAAGCTCCTTTTTTTATTAGTAACGAAAACAAATTTTAGAATTTTTTTTATTACTATTATAATTTTAATATGAATTTCTAAAAACTTCTTTCTGCTTTTTCTTTTATTTTTTACACACTTTCTGGGCAATTCATTCCAAATTTAACAGGGACTTTCCGTTAATATGCTAATAATCCGTTAATATGTTGTTCACTTTAATCGAGGTGTTTAAACTGTGTACGGCAAAGTGGAAAGAAAATCTAAGACAGTTCATAACTACTTTAAACATGCTGGTTTTATCCAAGTTCATCAGATCTCGAGTACCGTAATTTCCTGCGTATAATCCGAGGATCAAACAATTCTTTTTGGACCCAGAAATCTTATTTAGGGGTTGAAGACAAATATTTACGGCGATCTAATAAGTTACATTTCTTTTTAAACAAATTCTGGGTCTAAAAGTAATTGTTTAAATCGCGGATTATACGCATGAAATTACGGTAATGGTAATGAAGAAGACATTACAGTATAGACATTACATATATGTAATATAGGAAGAGATTCCAATACTGTTTAAAGAGTTATTAGATCGTGAAATAAAAATAACGGTGATGTCCAGATATACAGTGGAGCATCGTTTATACGACGCCGAAGGGACTACCGAAAAACGTCGTATAAACGATAACGACGTATAATCGATTTTCACTTCCAAAACTAGAAATAATTTTGTTTTCACTAAATTTTAATGTTTAACGTGATGATTTGCATGATTTTTTTAATTAAACAAACCAAAATAAACAAATAGTCTTAAAAACGGGGGGGGGGGGGTTAGTAAGCAATTTAAATATGCGTATCTTTATTTATGTTTCACCGAAAGGTTCCTCATTTGCAGAACATCATTTCTTTTCCATTTAAAGTTAAAGATCAAAAGCCCCGCGTTGTTTACTAAAAGTACACAATACTGATAACAGTTAGAAGGATAGTCTATTTGCAACTTAAAACAGGTCGGGAAAGCTGACCATCCTCGAAAAAAGAATGACCCCTCCCAGTGTAATCTGTTACACGTAAGCTGATTTTTCAGACTAATCGGACATCAGCCCATATTTTTATAATGTGGAGAGCTCTTTGGTGTCATTCATAGCTGCCAACTTCCGCTCGTTCGTAAAATAAGAAAAATAAACAAAAATAAACCTATACAAAATCGAAAAATCGACGTATAAACGATTTTGGGCGTCGTATAAAAGATATATTTTTACATTAAAATAAATAGGAATAAATCGGGACCACAGTAAAACGTCGTATAAATGTAAACGTCGTATAAGTGATCGTCGTATAAACGATGCTTTACTGTACATTGATTTTGATAAGGATATCATCACATCACTAGATGCAAAGATTTCTGAAATAGAAAAAGACGAAAATTTCTTCAGACTCGGGATCGAAAGTGATACGGAGTTAGAATAAAATAAGCCTTGGCTACAAGTGAAAAATTGCATTGCATTGAAACAATCAGAAATTTTCTAACATCAATTTCTGAAACAACGGATATTGTTCGAAATTCATTGTATAATATAGAAAAAGATTTGTAGGTAAAGCATCTAGGGATACGCAAATTTTAATTCATTAGTATTTAATGTTACTATAGAAAAGAAAGTCATCAAAAATCTGATTTTTATTTTTTTCAATTTCGTTTTTGTGTTTATTTTGTTTAAAATAATGCTTTATTGCTTAAAAATGCAAGAACAGTTGTGAATTTAAAATTATCTTAAATTAATTTAATATGCAGCTTTTTATAAACTTATTTTTCTCCAACTCCGGTTACCACGGCATCTGCTTATGAAGACACATTTTTCTGGTCCTGAGAGCGTCGGGATAACGAGTTTCGACTGTATATATATTAGGTATGTGGTTATATATGCATACATAACTACATAATAGATATCCATATAAATAAATGCTATACACCTATGTATATTTTGCATAAGCATCTGAACGTCATGAAGTTCTTTAAAGTATATCTTAAAAGGGAAAAGAAATTTCTATAAGGTTTCTTTTTGGAACAGAATATTTTATTGATACGACACTTTTAAGTAATTTCAGTTGTGAAAAAAATCAATTTGAAGTGCGTGTACTTAGTATGGAGAATTAAAAAAAAGCAGGGGAAGGTAGTAAAAATTTTAAACAGTCAAACTATTCAAAATAATATCTATTTTGAAACAATATTCTCTTTAAATTTATTATACAAGCTTTCATCGAATATTTGGATTTATATCTTTTAGCAGACTGCCTCAAAACTTTCATTTTTGAATCTCTACCTTTGTTGTTGCCTTTTTCAATAAACACTAAGCTACAGAAAAGCCATCATATGTACAGTTTTATTTTGTTGTATGAATAACTGTTAAAATGAGTCTAAAGTCTATGAATTTTGTATATTAGAAAAAAAATTCTATTTTTTCCTTATTTTCGACTTTACTGCTAGCTGTAGTCGGAGGGATGAATAACAGTACTATGTCAAGTGCTAGACCCCTCTCCCCCCTAAAGATGATAACATTGTGTACGGTACAGCCCTCTATCACATAAACTGTAGAAAGATGTAGATCAGTGTTCCCCAACCTTTTTCAGGCAATGCCCCACCGAATCATATCTAAAACCCTGATGACCCCCTTCCCCTCTCTCTGAAAAATAATTCTTATTATATAAAAATTGAGCTGTTACTCCATTTAAAGAAGTAAAAAAAATAATCATTTAAAAATAGAATGAAAAAGAAAACGTAAACATATAAAAGAAAGATCATGAAAAAATGAAAATAAAAGAAAGAAATGTATTCAGGAAGCAATCGTTAATAATATAGACCAGGAAGCGGCTGCAGGAACCATCGCCTCATAGAGTTGATTGTTGAAGTTTCAGCATTTGACAAAATTCGATTTGTATATTAAAATGCAACTGGTCTGTCAAATCATATCTTGGTGGAAACCACTGAAGACCCAATTTTAATGATTGATTGATAAGTTTATCATAGTGCTTTACTGCAGTCAAAAGTGTGAAAACGTAGAAGACTGCTAACAAGAAAACAAATGGTAAATCTACTAGTCAACCATTAAAATCGGGTTTGCATGTGTTTTCCACTAAGATATGACTTGGTAGACCAGATGCATTTTGATATGCGAATCGAGCTTTAACTAGTTCATGAATTTCAGTCATCAACTCGATAAGGTGATGGTTTGTGCAGCCGCTTCCCGATCTAATAATAGTAATAATAATAATATGCAGCAGTGAAAAAGAGCATTAATTGAAACATCATAAAAAATATATTTAAAAACCGAAATTCCGATGGAAATATTTCAGTATAACCATTACCAAGTTAAACCTGCTTAAAACTATAAAACATTCATAAAATAATTAACGGATGTAAAATGCTATTTTACAGATCGCAAACCTTATTTTAAATAACTTTTATATTTATATTTCTATTTAAAAAGAGAAATACTAAATACCTTTTTTAAATCTTTATAATTCCACTGATTAAAAATTTTAAACAATAATTATATCATACAAACGAGAACGGGATTTAAATCATATAAGAACAGAAAACCGCCAAAGAAGTCATCGAACATATAATCAGAAAACGTAAATGCTGGAATGAAGGGACGTTCCCTCTGAATTATTATAGTAATTCTTTTTAGAACAGCTAAAATTTTCTATCATTAACTATCAGCCAGATTAAGATATTCACTGTAGGATCCTAAAATCAAAATCTGTAATAAGCCGCGTTTTAATTGGTTGATCAAACGACCAGTGTCTGGCGATAGTGGCTTGATTTTTTATTCTATCGAAAATCAATTTGAAATATATATTTTTTAAAGTTTCAAACCGGAAAATTTATATTGTAAAATGATTTTTAAAATTGTTTGTTGCTTCATGTTAGTAAAACAAAAGTATTTAATTATTTTTTTAGGATTATAAGAGGATGACCCAATTTCATAAAATTCTCAAATTGCCCCCCCCCTCGAAAGCCAAATTGAAGCCCACGTTGGGAACCACTGATGTAGATGGAACAGGATTAATATCTCTATTTATATAATGTACATATATGTATCTGTATCTATGCTCGAGCTAAGGGGGCTGTTCACTCAGCTTCCAAATTCCTTTCAGTAATACAAAGTCATTTGATACATTTGTATATTTAAAATCTCTCTTCAGAAAATTAACTTTCTTAACTTCTATTTTTTTGTATATACTTCTTAAAAGATGTCTCTGTTTTTCTTAGTTGTCAAACACTGTTTATGAAGCATATGCTTAATTTTATAAAAAGTGTTAAAATTTTTCTTTTGTCTGCTTTAAACACATAAAATATTAAATTAAGCGTAGATTTTAGAAATAGTTTGACAACTAAGGAATAAAAAAAGCATCTTTTAAAAAGAAAACACAAAAAAACAAATTAAAAATATTAATCTCCTTAAAAAGATATTTTGAATACATGAATGTATCCAACGTCCATAGATTTAACATTAGGAAGCAGAATTCCGAAGCTGAGTGACCAGTTCCCAATAAATGAAAATTGACAAACTGGCTTCTTAGTTTTCAGTAAAATTTAATGCAGTTTCTTAAAAAAGTCTTATTTATTATTTTTCTTCCTGTTTTTTAGATTAAATGGTAGCTAAAACTGTTTTTGCTGAAGCTCAGAAAGTCATTTCCTTGATTGAAAATGGTAACTATTTCTTTATAGTGAAACTTCGAAAAAGTTTGTTATCATCCGAAACCAATTTTTTTAATTTAAGAAAATGTCATCGATTACAGAAGAAAATTCTTCCTCCTGTGAACAGCAATTTGTTCCTCAAAATGGGGAAAAAGAAAAATATTCCTCCACTGGTAAAAGAAAAATACCTCTCATTTGTGAAGTATGTTCTAAAACATTTTCTCAGAGTAGTAATCTAAGAAGACATCTCTTGACACATACAGGTGAAAAACCTTTTGTTTGTGAAATATGTTCCAAAGAATTTTCTCAGAAGGGTAATCTAACAACACATCTCTTGACACATACAGGTAACAAACCTTTTGTTTGTGAAATATGTTCCAAAGAATTTTCTCAGAATAGTGGTTTAAAAAAACATCTCTTGACACATACAGGTAAAAAACCTTTTGTTTGTGAAATATGCTCAAAAGGATTTTCTCAGAATAGTCATCTAAGGAAGCATCTCTTAATTCATACAGGTGAGAAACCGTTTGTTTGCGAAATATGTTCCAAAGGATTTTCTCAGGAGAGTACTCGAAGAACCCATCTCTTGACTCATACAGGAGAAAAACCCTTTGTTTGTGAAGTATGTTCCAAGGGATTTTCTGAAAATAGTAGTCTAAGAAAGCACCGCTTGACTCATACAGGTGAAAAACCTTTTGTTTGTGAAATATGTTTCAGAGGATTTTCTGATAATAGTAGTCTAAGAAAGCACCGCTTGACTCATACAAGTGAAAAACCTTTTGTTTGTGAAATATGTTCCAAAGGATTTTCTCGGAAGGTTCATCTAAGAATCCATCTCTTCACTCATACAGGTGGGAAACCTTTTGCTTGTGAAGTATGTGCCAAGGGATTCTCTGACAATAGTAGTCTAAGAAAGCATCGCTTGACTCATACAGGTGAACAACCTTTTGTTTGTGAAATGTGCTCCAAAGGATTTTCTGATAAAACTACTTTGAGAATCCATCATTTGACTCATACAAGTGAAAAACCTTTTGTTTGTGAAGTATGTTCCAAAGGTTTTTCTCAGAAGGGTAATCTAACAACACATCTCTTGACACATACAGGAGAGAAGCTTTTTGTTTGTGAAGTATGTTCCAAAGCATTTTCTTATAGGAGTAATCTAAGGAGACATCATCTATCTCATATCAAATAGACACCTCCTGAAAATTTCTTACCTTTTTACTCTCATAAGTGAGTATGAACCCTGTATCTGTCGATGCATTTACTATTATAGAATCACTTGTGTTTTAGCATGTAGTATTGAAATAAAAATGTACACTTTTTTTCTAAATCTTCAAAAAATCTTCCACGGCGTATTGTGTTTTTGATAATAAGCCAATAACTCATCACTTTTTCACCACATTACAATAAGCGTTTATCGTAAAGATTTATTGTGGTTACTTTTGCTTTTTTAAAAATTTCTCTTTAACCCTTTAAGACTTGGTAAGTTTTGATAGAAATTAAAACTTTACCTCCAAAATTTATATTTCAGCCTTAATTAAATTTTAGCTAAATAGAGGCATGTATATTTAGATAGCAGATATAATACATGTATGTACAAAAATATTCAAGTATGCTTCAATCTATTGACATAATTGCCAAAAGTCAAATGTCAACCTGTTATGCGTCTTTCATACTTTCCAACATACTTGAAATTATTTGTGGTTTTGATTGGTCTGTTTGTCCGAACTTTACATAAATATAGTTGAATGGTTCTTTAATTGAACAGAATACCTGCGTGTCAGGAAAAAAACTGATAAAGAGGGAATTAGAAAATTTAAGTTGGAACTTTTTAAATATTTGAAGCGATCAAGGAATTTTTGATGAACCACTCTTCATCGCCGTAAAAGAAAAAATTTTGAATTACTCATCCAATCTAAAATTGCATATAAAATTGATGCTTACATATAACGATAGAAAAGTTTAAAAGCAGCTCATACTTTTATTAGCATTTGTCTAGATTAAAATGGTCGATTGTGGATGGTTTTACAACAATATATAAGCCAAATGTTTATAGAGAAAGGTCAGGGAAAAATTCGGGAATGTTTTTATCAGAATTGTGTTAACTTTGTTGAAATATGTTACTGAGGTTAATATGGCATCTTCGGTATTAAAAATATATGTGGCCAGTGTTCTCGCACACATTTGACCAACGTTAATAATTTGGCTAATGAAAAATAAAAAACATTCGCCAAAGGAAAAAAGTATTAGCCAAATAGATTCACCGTGTAGCACTAAAAAATTATCTTTAATCCTTTAATGTACCTCCTTTTTCTCAATATGCTCTAAAATAACCTGAGTTTTTATAACTGCGACAACAATTGCTATTAATCTAAATTGAACTATCCGTCACAAATATATTAAAAATATGCATATTTAAAAAAATTCTAAAATCGATTTTTTTTATTAAAATGTTATAAAATAAAACTTCCTAAGTTAATTCAGAATTTTATTATGTTGCACACAATGAATCTGAAAAATCAAAATATGTCATATTCAAATAAACTTATTTTTCTAGAATTCTTCGGCTTTTTTAGAAGCCCATACTTCAAATGCAGTTTCAAAATTGTACTATTCAAAGCACAGGGCAAAAGTACACTCACAAAAAAAAAAAAGAACGAAAAAGCAAAAATTGAGCACTAGCAATTTGGCGAATATAATCGCTTGTTTACTCACCAAATGAGGAATTCAGTCGCAATTTGGCGCAATTGCGAGCGACAGCGATAACACTGTATGTGGCTCTTCATGATTTATTTAAAAGACACTTAAAAACTATTCCATTTCATTATGTTCTATGCTGAAATTTCGTTAATTTATAAATACACAACGACCATAGTCATCGTCTGGTCTGTCCATCTGGCCACACATAACACTGCAAGAACTATCCAGCTAAACGGTTTGAAACTTAATATTTATATACACTGCAGAATTCAGTTTATACATTTAAAATTTTATAATAATTGTATCAAAACTTAAAGAGATATTCATAAAAGTTTTTTTCGTTCCATTCAAACCTGTAATACATCATTAATTCAATGATATCCCATTATGAAGTCATATTTTCTTCGTATTTCTGAATGTAATATACATAAAGTAATAAGTTTTGAATCATGCATTGTTGGTTGAAAGTGCAACAGCTGTTGTACCAATTTTTTGAATACTTTTGAAACTAGTTATACAGCAGAAGACCTCTAATTCATAAAAATTTCTTCCAAGAGTTGTGCAAATGAGATATTTTTTCTGCAGATTACAGGTCATACCTATTTAATCTTTGTTTGCATTAAAAAAATTCATATATTGAATAAATTTAGATTGTTAATTTTTTCAAATAAAGAAATTAGAGATTTTAATGTATAAGTAAAGTGAAAGCTATTTTTAAAATGATAAAAATTTATTAACTTTTGAACACAGCATAAGTAATTGTTTGTTTTAAGACTCTTTGTTTATATTGTTAGATTTTATCTTGAACTCTATAAATAGTCAAAAGTTATTGTAGAGTTACAAAGCTTTGTGGGTCTAAATTAAAAAAAAATAATAATAATAATTCTGGCCTGAGGGAATAAGCAATGTGTTCCATAGGATATTTTTTAATTCAGATTTCTTTCTAAAATAATATATATAACTATTGCAGTGCATTATTTTTTTATAATAAAAAAATAATATTAAGTAATCTATTTATGAATAATTCTTTAAAAAGTTTTTAAGAAAAGACAGAAATTTTTTTATTGTCAGTTCTTTCTACAACAAAATTTTTGTACTACTTGACTATCCCATTGACCGGTTTCACCAAATTATACAAATTGACATAATTTTTATTTTAAATAATGAAAAAGCAAATAAATTAATAAACCATTAATAAAAATACTAATTAAAAGTTGAATTAAAAATCACTCAATGATATAACAGACACATGTAAAGTGTTCAAAGTCAGTGAATGTGAGATTTACGATTATTCATTATTCACAGTTAATCTTATAGTTAGGCGATAGTTTTTCGATTGACGGGATAATCTGGTAGTACTCAAAGTTTGTGTAGAGGATGCATTGTCGTTAAAATGAGTTAATATCGTAGTGTACCATTGAAGGTTCCAATGGATACAGCTAAATGACTTGCATACATTTATTCACACATAACCTATTGTAGTTAGGTTACACATGCAGATACAACACAGCCAGATCCGGTGGGAGAGAGGGGGAAAGAGAAACTGCCCAGGGGCCTGGTTTCAGAAAGATCAAGTACAAGACACAGATTTTATACTATTGCAAATCCAAACTTGCTCATACTTTTTCCTTTGTAATCAGAAAAAAAACATTTTCTAGAAACGTGGCTGGAAGATTTTCAACAAAATCACAGAGATTCTCCTCCCCCCCACACTGAGAAGTCTGAAAGCTGTGAAATACTGCATCTATTTTCGTGAGAATAAAAAATATTGGTGATTTCACGAGCTGAAAATTTCTCGAATTTCAAATGAACCGAAAGCTGAAAAATCTCAAAAACACATTTAGCGATGTTGAAGCCAAACATGTGATAATTTTGAATTACTTCACAGAAGCTGGTATAAATATTGTTAATAAAGAGCTGCATTCCATTAGTTTTATCAATAAATACTTGTATAGTATTCACCAATTTTTTGTACTTATTTCTTATTTAACACGGTTTCTGACACTGATCTTTTTATCTAGGCCACATTCGGCACCCGTGACTGACAGAATAAAATAAAATATAAAACTAAAAAAAATATATTGTTTTATAATTATTAAAGAAGTCTAATCCTGTAATAAACAAAAGTTAAATAAATTTTAAATAAATTTTCAGTAATTACTCAAAACAACATATTTATTTTTAGTTTTATATCACAGCGGTTCCCACTCTATGGGTCGCGACCCACTGGTGGGCCGTAGCAGTTGTTTTAGTGGGTCGCTGAACAATCAAGGTTTGCCATCAACATATATCTTTTATGTCATCTGTTTAAAAAGAAATGATAATTTTAACAGGAAATAATATTTTAAGGGAAATTACTTAATTTCCTTCTAGATTAATATGCGAATAAAATATCCAGAAATATTTAAATCCACTTTGAGGTCCTTTAAGAAATTTAACATTTCGTGTTTATGTATTATATACATGCTTTTTTACTTTGATGTTTTTGAAAAATAAATACTAAGACAAACTGCGTGTTAATACATTTTCTCACATTGGTACACACCAGTACCAGAAATCTCATTGATTGTAAATTTATGTTTTTATCATAATTAAACGTATTTTCAACTGTCTTTGTAGTTTGTGCATTGTTTTAATTACTATTCTCTTAGACACATTGAGATTACCAATTCTAGTTTTTGTTGATAAAGTATCTTCCGTATGGAAATTTGTGTTTTTTGTAGGATAGGATAGCTGAACGCATAGAGATCGTACAAAAATTGCTATACAGTCAAACCTCGTTAACATGAACACGCTTAGCGTGAATTACTTTTAACATGAACTGTTATCTCAGTCCCCTGTAAAAACGAATACGAAGATTTAATACTAATAACATGAACCAAATTTTGATTCCCCTTGAGGTTCATGTTAACGAGATTTGGCTGTACTGATATACTAATTTATCTTGGGTGGGTCGCGAAATTTTTTTAATTGAAATGTGGGTTGCGTGCCAAGAAAGTTTGGGAACCGCTGTTATATCGTATTTCAGTCTGTCAGTCCCAGGTGACTGACGCAGCCTGATCGTGAAGTTCAGTATCTGTCACCGGCGGTCAAAGTATTAAGTAACTGTAATCATTAAATTTTGGATAAGCGAAAAATTTCTGATGTTTTCTGATTATTTCAGACAAAAATAAATAAATAATTTGCGAGTCCTGAATTTTCGCGATTACGATGGATTCGCGAAAATGTGTGCCTTTACAGTTCAAGAGCTGACAGCACAACCCTGTGTCTTCGAGCACAAGAAAACCCCCTTTATTTTTATGGAATAGTAGTCATAGGGGAATCTAATGATCCATGTCTGCCGGAAGTGAAGTGGTGCATAAACCAAAAAATTAATAGCATTAATGGTTTGTAGGTTTAGCATTGTGTTATCCTGCACCCAGTTTTCCATGTTTTCATACTTTTGAATGTATTGCAAACACAGTGTTAAGGGGTCAGGTACCCTTTGAACTAATAAAATACGTAAAAAAATGACCTCTGTAAGAATTGCAGTCACTCTGTTTCTAATTGACTTTTAACTATAAAATTGAAAACACATATTAAGAAGGATTCATTTTATTAGATAAAGTTGTTAAAAAAAGTATACACATATGCAATGATTTGTGAATGATTTTTAAAGATAATACAATTTTTACGAATTTTTGCTCACGATTTTTCAAATTTGAATGGCTAAAACAATTCAAGATTTCTTTTTATGAGTAGAGATATAATGTGTTTTCAAAATGACCTACGATGAAAAAAATAAAACTTATAGACCCAGAAAATTTTTTTTTTTTTTAAATTCGAAATATCGTGATATTTTTTACACAAAAGTAGTCGTGAATTCTAAACTTTTAATTTGAGGAACATAATAGTAGGTCATTTTGTGCCTGTATGCGTTTAATACATTCAGCGAAAATTTTGTGAAATTCTACCCAACCATTTTTCAGAAATCGTGCGCGCAATGATCAAAATCGCTGTTTTGAAAAAATTTACGTCAAAATTTTAATCACCCATTGGTCGTATAGGAAAAGCGTAAAGTTTTTTAAACATAAGTCTTCTTCTAATGCGGATTTTTGAATGCGGTTTGTTTTTAAATGTTCCTAAAAAATCATACTTAATTATAAGCTATTTTTTAAAAAATCGATTTTTGGATTCTTCAAAGGGTACCTGACCCCTTAAGCCAACGAATAAAGCACTAGTAGTATTCATTTTTGACTTATGCGCCCCTTCACTTCCGATAGACATGGATCATTAGATTACCCTATTCATAAAAGAAAGGATTTTTTTCTTCTGCTCGATGACTTAGAGTTTTGTGTTGTCGGCTCTTGGACTATTACAGTTGTGGACCGTGTTACAAAGTGTTATTTTTTATTGTATTATATTGGAAGGACTCAGAGAAAATTCAAAGTGAGATGTAAAGAAAACATTGCAGACATAAAATTTAATACAGAGAAAGCTGCATTATCAAGGCTAAATAAAATAGAAAACATAGATATTTTGTTTAATGAAAGTAGATCAATTTATAGGTCAGATTTTTATTTGCAACTTTTTATCAGAGAATCTATTGAAATTTACGTCAGAAGCTCAATGGTCTGCAATGACTCCTTGTCATTTCAAATACCAAATATTTGGGTTGAATCGTTAGATAATTTGAAAATTAAAATTAAGCAACGTGAAACATAATTAAAATATAATGCGCGTGATTTTTATTTATTTTAAAATTTCATTTGTAGCAGTTTATTGTCATTTTCCATCTTTGTGTTCATTTGTATTTTGTTTTTTCTGATGATGATTGAGTAAATTCAATCGAAACATGTCAAATTATTAAGATCTTTTAATGTATTTTATTAGTATTTGATGTCGTTTTAGCAATTAAATATTTTAATATATAAAGTTAAAATTATTTTCAATGTTAGAACACCAGAATATTCGTATTCCAAGCATACCGGTTTCGGTTGCATATAGCATACCTTCCTCCGTGCTAAAGATAGTGGAAATTTGCCCATATATATACAGAGAGGATGGGGATTCAAGCGACAAGTTTCTTGACCAATAGGAAAACAGAGGATCCTAGGCAACATCCAATAGGAAAACAGGGAACAGCTAATAGGAAAATTAGTATTGTCTTACCTTTCTTTCCAAAATCAAGTTTTTCCATTGCTAAAATTCTTAGTCGGTTCGATTTCAAAATAATTTTTACTCCTACTAATGAACTCATTTTTCCAACCTTAAAGATCCTGTTGAATTATCTAATTCATGGGGTATTTACAATATTAATTGTCAGTGTGGTCTATCTTACATTGGTCAAACCAAACGCAGTCTAAAATTTCGTATTAAAGAACATAAGCAATATATTGAAAAACAAGAAATCAAGAAATCCTCAATCGCAAAACATTGCTAGGAGACGAGTCATGATTTTGACTTCAATTCGGTTAAGATACTAACTAAACCTACTTCTATACAAGAACTTAACTTCTTTGAAGCTTTCCATATCCATAAAAATCTTGCTAATCTCGTTAATTGTGATTTTGCTATTCCACCATTATCAGACTGTTGGAAATATTACATTAAAACTAATTTTTCTTAATCTTTTAATGCAATTCTCGCAATATCTTTTACATTTCCCACCCTATTTTCCTATTAGCTGTTCCCTGTTTTCCTATTGGCTGCTGCCTAGGATCCTCTGTTTTCCTATTGGTCAAGAAACTTGTCGCTTGAATCCCCATCCTCCCTGTATATATATGAGCAAATTTCCACTATCTGGGGCTGAGCCGCCCATAGCAGCCCCTTAGCTATGGGCCTGGTGAGAGAGGATTTTTGTGATGTCTGTGTGTTTGTTATGTTACAAGGATGAAGTTTATATATTGGATGGATGTTGCAGTTTTGGCCACATTTAGACAAACATTTAAATAAAAATTTTATAATTTTTGACTGATTGAAGCATATTAAGTCATACTACCAGTGTTCTTTAGTAAATTTAATTGTCTTTTTGTTGATTATAATAACTTTCTATGGAATAATTTAGATTGTGAGTAATAACTCATTCAGTAATTTCTTTCAGTTTGTACCAGTTTTGGCAATCTATGTATCATGTAGTTTAACAAACATTTTAATTGATCATAAGTAAGGCATTTTTATGCAACTTCTATTTTTTCATACATATCTTTGTTTACTGTATTAAGGTAATTTTGCTTTTTTTAAATGAATTAATAAAAACATTAAATGACATATATAGGTTTTTTTTAACTGATGCTGTTCAGAACTGCCAGTAGCTCGTTCTAATAACTGAAATGGCAAAAAATTTTATAAATGGACTGATAAAACCATGGGAAAAGATTCCTGCAAAAAAATAAATAAAAAATACTTCCAATCACCGCTGATACCAGGAAATTTGGTGCTGTACATGGAAAGAAAACATCAAAAACTGGCAAAATTAGTAATTTGGATAAAATGCTATCAGGGGCATAAATCCTGGGGGAGTGCAACCCCCCTCCCCAAGAAGAAATCAGTCAGAAAATTCCCAGATCTAATGGAAAAAGTATGTTTAGTCGGAAAAAAATAGTATTAACCTATTAAAAATTTATAAACTGAAAAATCATTTGGAAAATTTCCTGTTCCATCGGAAAAGGCGTGTTTAGTCTTAAAAAATGGTATTACGTATTATCCTATAAAAACTTATAAATCGAAAAAAGCGGAAAAATCAATTGGAAAAAAATTGTATTAACCTATAAAAAATTGTAAACTGGAAAATCATTGAGTGATTCCTAATTCTCAAAACAGTTATTAATTCTAATATAAAAATCAAATTAATATTTTATTAAATATATTTATTAATTAATAATGACATTATTAATACATTACAAATTTTAGTTTAAAATAAACTCAATATATAATCTATTTTATGTTTAATCCATCATTATATTTTATAATAGTTATAAACTGAAATTTATATTTTACCTGTTTATTTATTGCATAAGTTACAGAAATTAAAAACAATTAATATAATTAAGAATTAAACTAAAATAAGAATTATTGTTTTCTTTTCTGTGAAAGTGGGCTCGAAAAATTAATACAAAAATAAATAATATAAATGAATAAACAAATAATATAAATAAATAAATAAATAAAAAGTAAATGAAAAAAGGATTAATTTTGTCAGTTAAAAACTGGAAACAAAATTATTTAAAATAATAATTACTTTATGATGAAATTAAAAAATAATCATCTTATTATATGAAATAAGCTCAATTTCAATCAAATTAGCTCACAAAAATTGTCTTCATGGAGTGAAAAAACTATAAAAAATGCAATGAAAAACTATTATTGTTAAAAAAAAGAAAGAAAAAAACATTTATGGTAGTTTATAGAAGTATACATAAAATATTGATGCTAATAATAAATAATGAAATTTAAAATATTTATTCTGTTAAATAATAATAAAATTAAAAGCAAAAGACAATGTGTCCGAAACTTATATCACATTGTTTAATCAAACAAAATTCACAGCTCGCTGTGATTTTATTATCACGAGTTGTAAAAGTTTAAATTTAATGGACTCTTATATTCAGCATTTTATAAATTTTGATGAGAGGGAGGGGGAGAATAAAAAAAAATTAAAAAGTCCCGAATAATGTTAAACTTATACAGGGCAGGCCCTCAACAATTAGAATCTGTACTATAAGGTGGCGATAAAAGAAATAGCAAGGGACCAAAATGGTTGGGGACCGAATTGTCTCGGAACCAAAATATCGTGTACCCAAAATTAGTATTAAATGATTAAGTTTAACCCTAGTACTACTGAAAATGTTATTCAAATTTTATTAAAGTATTCTATGTCAGAATTTTTTATTTAAAACTATTTAACTTAGATATTTAACTAATTATTGGTTAGTTTATACATTTAGTTTATTTTAAAGAAATTTCTGATTTGCATTTAATTATTTTCTGTTTAATATTAAAGAAAAAGGTATTCAATTTTGGCTAAAGAAACAAACACACACAACACACATAGTTTATGTTTTAAAAAAAATAATTTGGTGACAATTATCTAAAACAGCCATAATTCTTCTGGATTTTGCTGTTAATGGTATCGCATTTAATCTCAATCGTTTGTTTTGATATCTAGTCATGAGTTTTTTATACAACTTTATTTCTGACTGATTAACACTTTTTTGGTAATAATGGGTTGTGTAAAAAATAATATTCTTTATTTTGTTATTTTACGTGAAAAGCAATTTATTTTAGGTGGTTCGAAACATTTTTAGAATGTAGAAAAGAGGCAATTTTAGAGAAACAGTTTTAGAGTGTAGTTTAGAGTGTTTTTCTGTTTAATTATTCTGAAATAAGTCTTCAGAGTTAGGTACATGTAAATCAGGATCAATTTAAGCTTTAGATGTTCCACTGTTAAAAGCAGAACCTCATCATGGCATTCTTCATACACAGTTCGCCTTCCATCCATGAAATTTCTGTAAGTATGTAATATTAAAGTGGGCATTCACAAGTCGTAATTGTGATAATTCAGGTGATTGAAACATTTTTCTGTGGGAGGGTTTTTTGCAATTCTCGAAAGAGCACTTTGAAATTAAGGAAATGGATAGCACTTCTAGACGATTAAGAAGCATAAAATCCTAAATGCCCTGGAGAGACATTTTGGTGCTTTGAGGCGGGTTTTCCCTTAATTTGACGCTGCAGTGTAATCAGTGTAAAAACCTTTTTTGTATTGTTTTTAATTTGTAGTAAACTTACAAACTTTTCCATAGTTCTATAACTGCCTTAAATGTCCCATACAATGGGGAAGAACAAAACTACAATACAAAAAATGTACATAAAAAAACTGCTTTCCAAAATCCCTTAATTTATTTAAAAATGGCTCCGTTTAGAAAATTTATTTAAAAAAACTGCCAATGTTTGGTAAAAACCCAGGAGAATGTCTAAACTTCCAATACCTCTTAATTTAGTTTCTCTACCCTAAATATCAACGAGAGTCGAAATAAAGGAATTCATTCGAAAAAGAAACATTAATTTCCAAAAATAATTTTCAGATTTATCACCAAATGTTTTATCTCTCTGTATATCAAACATCCACCTTGACAAGGAATCTGTATGATTAAAAATCATGCATATCAAAGATTTCTGTAGAGAGGATTTCTGCTCTTTTGAATTGTTCAGCAAGCATTCAAGCAGCAGTTTCTTGTTTCTTGCTTACTGACTGACGAAAACTCTTTTAGAGTAGAAAAGACATCATCAGAATATTTTAGAACATTATGATAAATCATATTTAAATTTTTAAGGTATTTCAAAAGTGGAAACACAAGCTCACAAATAACCAGTTCAACAAAGGAATTATTTTTATTAATTACAGGTAGCACATTATGTTATAATATTGTTTGATATGAAATTATAAAATAAACAAAGATAAGGGTCTCAAAATTCAATGAGTGTGCCGTTATTGCATCTGTATAAACTGGTCTTTGCCGTTGCGAGGGGTTTTCTCGGCCCTCGAGGTTTCAGTTACGAGCACCTAGTCTCCAGCCCTATGTCCGTACGCAGCAGGTGCAACCTAAGGGTTGTTCGTAAGTCGTCACGTGCAGGGCCTGGGGGCGAAAAACCCTAGAGCGAGCTCACGTCTATGTGGGCAGGAGGGCCTTTCCCCGTCCTCCTAGGGTCTAGTTAGGGGCACCTTTCATCCACGGCTAACCCACATAAATGTGTTCCCTGTTATAGTGGTTTCATCTTGTGGGGCCTGCCGTACAGCAAATTTGCATCCGTCGTCCCATGGCAATGGGTCACTGGTCTCGGCGTTCTTGTGGGCGTCGTCATCCTGGGGCTCGTCATGGCTCACTGGGTGCAAATCCCAGGTGTCCGACTCGCCTCTGAGTTTACTCAGTGGGCAGGGGAGCTCTCGTACTCGGCCGCTTTCATCAGACTTGGGAACGTGGCTTGCCTTCGGGCTGGCTACTAGACCGTAGGCATCGGACGGTGAGGTGTACGGATGGGGACCCGGAGTAGTAGCCGCATGCGGTTTGCGAATCCCGACCCCAGTCGATGCCCCTCATCGGAAGAGCCGCATGGGCTTGACAGGGCCTAGAGACGGGATGATGCGTCGTATCATTAACTGTCATCAACAGATGGCCACATCAAAACCCATTTCCATCTTAACAGGTATACGTGTATACTTATTCTTCGGGACTGTCAAATGTTTCCATTTATGGGATGATTTCCTTTTCACCAAAACCATGTCAAGAAGGAAACACGTAAAATGTTCCATTTTAGATAGGTTTCATGTTTTAAGAAAGAGAAATATAATGTTGTTTTCGTGTAATCCTGATTTTCTGTACCTTTAAATTAGGGGCCCCACCATTGGCCGAGAGGTTCTGCCTCCAGAACTGGTAGATAGCAGGTGCGGGATTCAAGCTCAGTCGCAGCCATCGGCCTAACCGTTTGGATTTTTCCGTGGTTTTTTCGAACCTTGGATTTCCTCGCGTAAATACAGGCTAGGTTCCCTTAAGATGATATTAAATTATAGAATTTTCTCCTTAAATTTACTTGATATACAATTTTATTAAGTTATTTATTTTCAAATTGTTGCTATTTATTTTATTTATAATTTAATCTTTATACTGTTAGGACACTACACTAGTAATTGACACACCTTTGAATTAGCTAACTTCTGATAATCGGGAGTTTATTGTAGTTTTTAATACTATGATAGTAATTTTATTTCAATTTATCTTCTATATTAATTTTAAATTTTCGCGATAAGTTTTTTTTGTTATTGTTTTTTAATTAAATCTAAAAACTGATATTACTTAACTTTATTTTATTGCAGATGCATAACATCATCATCACTCATCATCAGCATAAACTCATCACTTCACTCAACATATCTTCAATGTGTGAAACAAATGCAGAATTTTTTTTATCAGAACTTTTTGAAAAAAGCAGCTTCTAACTCACAGCCAGGAGAATCTTTTATTTGTCAGTTATGCAAGGAATTCTCCCAAAACAGCCTTTTTTGTGTGAGGTACGCAACAAAGAATTCTTTCATAAGCACCATTTAAGCAGCCATCTGTTAACTCATATTGGAGAGAAACCGTTTGTCTGTGATATATGCAACAAGAAATTCGCTCGAAAGAATGCTTCAAAGAGGCATCTGTTAAATCATACTCGTGAGAAATCTTTTGTATGTGAGACATGCAACAAGAAATTCTCTCATGAAAGTAAATTAAGTAGACATCTGTTAACTCATACTGGTGAGAAACCGTTTTTATGTGATATATGCAACAAGAAATTCTCTCAAAAGAGCCATTTAAGCACCCATCTGTTAACTCATACTGATGAGAAACCGTTTATGTGTGATATATGCAATAAGAAATTCTCTCGAAATGACCTTTTAAGGAATAATCTGTTAATTCATACTGGTGAGAAATATTTTATGTGTGAGATATGCAACAGAAAATTCACTCAAAAGAGCCATTTAAGCAGCCATCTGTTAATTCATACTTGTGAGAAACCTTTTATATGTGAGATATGCAACAATAAATTCACTCGAAAGGGTGATTTAAAGAAGCATCTGTTAACACATACTGGTGAAAAACCCTTTGTATGCGAGATATGCAACAAGAAATCCTCTCGAAAAGATGATTTAAGGAAGCATCTATTAATTCATACTGGTGAGAAACCTGTTGTATGTGAGATATGCAACAAGAAATTCTCTCAAAAGAGCCAATTAACCAGACATATGCAAATTCATACTGGTGAGAAACCTTTTGCATGTGAAATATGCAACAAGAAATTTTCTCACAAGTGTAGTTTAAACAGACACCTTTTAATACATACTAGGGAGAAATGTTTTGTGTGAAATGTATAACAGGAATTTTTCTAAAACAGTGTTTTAAGCAAGAATCGCTCATTCTATACTGTTGAGCCTATATATGTGAGATAAAAAAAACATAAAAACCATCTGTTTGTTTTTTTTTGGCTGCTTTAATTTGTTGATTGCGATTAACTAATTTTAATACTTCTTGTATTCAGAAACTTTGGCAAATTCAAGTATTAAAATAGTATTTTATTTAAAACATTAGAGTAAATAAAATTAAACGACGAACAACTAATTTTTTTTCAATTTAAACTTCTAAATCAGCAAGTAACTATCTTCAAAATCATTGTTTATATTTATTACGCTTTATGTGTACCATTAAATCAAACCTGGACTTACCAGATTACATAGTAAAAATAAAACCATATTTTTTAAATTTAAAATTGGAGTTTGTAATAAATTTTCTACATTTAATATGGTTTTTAGATTGCCAACTGACACTAAAAAAGCGTTTTTAATCTTTTAAGCATCCTACAGATTTTTTCATTCATTTTTAATTAATAAAATAACTGAGAAAAGTATTGATATGAAGATTTGTGTATTTGCTAACTATATATATTTTTCATCTCATTCAATTAAAAAAAAATAACATTAATTCCAGTCTTGTGTTAAATCAGCCTTTGAATTAAAACATTACACGACAGGAAAAATATGGCTAGGCCGCTTAAAGGGTTAAACGGAAAGTATTGATTATGGAATCAAATAAAACTTTGAGTTTGTTTGATTTATTTTATGTAAATTTCTTTTTCGTGAATCTTAAAAGATGATAGATTGTGTTACGTATGTTTATTACAGATGCAAAAAACTATGAATGTAGATGCACATCACATCACTCAAGACTGTATTTAAAGTTCGAAGTATGCAGAAAAAAATATTTCTTCACAAGAGATTTTAGGAAAAGTAGGTTCTGACTCACAGCAAAGAAAACTCTTTGATTGAGGGGTACGATTTTCGAGAAAAGATTGTTACTGCGCACATCTTTTAATTCATGCTGCTGAGAAGCATTTTGTTTGTATGCAAGAATAAATTCTCTGACAGGAGTAATTTAAGGAGGCATCTGTTAATTCATACTGGTGATAAAGCTATTGTGTATGAGGCATGCAACAAAAAATTCTATATGTTAAGGAACCATCTTTTAATACATGCTAGGGAGTAAAGTTTTGTGCGTGGAATGCTACAGTAATTTCTTGTTATAGAGTGTTTTAAGGAAGCATCTTTTCATGTGTTGAGAAAACTTGTGCAAAACATACACAAAATATATCAAATGATCAATATGTTAATTTTCGCTCCCACAATTTGCTAATTGTGTTTAACTAATTTGTGTATTTCTTTTATTTAGGAATTTTTGCATATTTACTATTAAAATAGTATTTTATTCCAAATATTATAAAGACTAAAATGAAACATATACCAAAAAAATTTTTGCCAATTTAAACTAGCAAATTAGCAAATGAAGATCTTCAATATCATTTCTGGCAAGCCCATTTTTTTTTAATCAGTCTTTATATTTTATATTATCACAAAGCTATTGCAATTCTTTTTTCCAACGTAATATAGAATTGTAAGTCTGTAAGACTGATAATATCTAAATCAGATATTCAGAAAAGATTCAGTCAGATATTCAGATTCTATAAGTAAGTTCCTAACTAACAGGTCAATAAAGTGCATAAGTATCTCTTTGAGATTCCTCTTCATATGGGTATATTTACAAATTAATTGAAGAATTTTTGCTGGCCGGAAACTTTTGACCGCCACTGTATATAAAATATTTGAAAAATATAAGCTTGTAACAAATGAGATACAGTTTTCAATCAAATTGTATTTGAAAGTAGATTTCTTTTCCTATATGATGAAATAAAAAATTGAAAATGTGTGGCGTTTAGAAGATTAAAAAAAATGCATTAACAAAAATTGCAAAAAGTCATTTATACTGAAATGTTGTCATTTGCAAAATCACGTCAGTGCTACACACGGACACATTTGTTCGTTACAATATAGATTTTGCGCGCATGAAAAATCGGTACTACTTGATTATCCCGTCGACCATTTTCGCCAAATTAAAAAAATCGCCAAACTAACAGCCAAGTTATATATGATTTTTATTTTAAATAACGGAAAAACAAATAAATTAGTAAAACATGAATAAAAATACAAATAAAAAGTGGCATTAAACACCTCTTGATGACATTTTAAGCATCATTGAATATGACATTCACAAATCATCCATTTTTGGTATTTAATGTTATAATTTGTCGATAATTTTTTGGTCGACGGGTTAACCGAAAAATCATACTAAAATGTTAAAAGTAAAGAAATGACATTTTTTTTTTCAAAAAAATTTGCTTCAAAGTTGACAAATTTAAAATTCGTTTTCTAAATCAAAATACACAACACAAATTAAAAGAATAAACATTGCACTCCGTCACTTCAAGATGCCCGTGAAATACGCAAACCTTGATTTTTACAAATCACGACAAACCAAATTTTCAATTACATTTTATACATTGGATATTGGCGTTCATAGCATGGCAACCTAGAATCATTATCTGTCGTGAGATATGAATTGTTTTTGAGAACAAATTTAAGATGCCTTCAAAAACTTCTTTAAGTTCTCAAAAGAAATGTTTGAATTGTTGCACGTGAAGCGTAGCAAATGGGGTGCGTTAGTACGATAAACGAAGTTTTAAATATATTCACCCCAGATTGTGCAAAATGTATAATATAATATGTACTTCATAGATGCATAACAATCTTATTGTGTTCGAATGAGTGTAACACCATTAAAATGCATTTGAAACTTTTTTCCCCCATTGACCATAATGTAACGGAATACTTTTGATTGTCCCTGTCATTGATCTATGCATCCGATTTTCATAAAATTTTAAATGACTCGACAAAATTATGTAATAAGTATATATTTTAAATTTCAAACGATTCGGTTGGGTAGTTTTTGCGTTGTTATATGCGGTCAGATAGACAGACAGACGGACGGGCTGAACGACAACTATAGGTGCTACGTATTTATATAATTACGAACGCACCTAAAATATTGGAATTTCTTATTTTAAATTTAAAAGAAATGAAATATAATTTATAATATTAAAATTATTTGATTGATTTATGTTTTTGATTTAGTTATTTGTATTGTCTGTGAAAATTAAATAAATTACTTATTGTTATTATTTTTTAGGTGCGTTCGTAATTATGTAAATACGTAGCACCTATTGTTGTCGTTCAGTCTGTCTGTCCGCATATAACAACGCAAAAAATACCCAACCGAATCGTTTCAAATCTAAAATATATGTTTATTACATAATTTTGTTATTTCAAATTTTATCAAAATCGGATGAATAGTTCAATTACAGGGACAATCAAAAGGATTCCGTTACATTACGGTTAATGGGTAAAAATGTTTCAAATGCATTTTAATGGTGTTACACTCATTCGAACACAATAAAATTGATATGCATCTATAAAGTAGATATTATAATATACATTTTGCAGAATCTGTGGTGCAAAGAATATTTGCTATTGATTTACAAGGCCATACAAAAGTATTCCATTGCATAATGAGTAGATATAGAGAGAACATTGTTTGGTGCGCATTTTAATTGTACATTTTTTACAGTTTTATGAGATTGATATAGGAGAGTGATATGTTTAAAACTTTGTAATCGTACGAACGCACCTCATTTGCTATGCTTAACGTGCAATTTCCGACTTGTTTAAAAATCGGATAGATTTATACGCTGAAATAACTGATGAGTGATTTAGGGAAAACGTTTTAATGAAACTTTTGAATGACTTTTTGCATTTGCCTGCGATTTTAGTGAATTTTAATAATATAATAGATAATTTAAGATGTCTTCAAAAAATTCTTTAAGAAATGTTTGACTTCTTTTTCAGCAAATACTGTTTAACCCTTTGGTGGTTATAAGCGCGCACACGCGCCCAAAATATTGTACTTGTAAATGGTTAAGAGCGTCTACAAACGCCCATAATCTTATGCTTCTAAATGATTATAAGCGCTCACAGACGGTTGAGTTATTCTGTGTTGAAATGGTTAAGGGAGCTTGAACGCGGTTCTGCTTCCCCCCCCCCCATTGTTCGTGCCTGGGTGTAAGATAAGCGTGTAGCTACTCCTCCTCCTTTCCACTGCACAATAGCTGTTGTTTAGCAGATAACCTGTCAAGTAGTTTATTGTAGTTAAAAGATTTTGTTAAAAAATGCGTAGAGTATGATGTTTTCTGTGAATGATCAAAAATGGCATTATATTTCAAAACAAATATTAAGGTGAATCTAAAGATTATATTTGTATTTGCGTTACAGATTCGTTCTAAGCAAATTCATCAAATATTATATTAATGTTTACTTATTTTATTTTATCCTTCTTTTCCAGATCATTATATTTCATTATAATAAGTATTGTTATTTTAAAACATTTGCATGTTTCATTTCTTTACTGCATTATTTGAAAGAATAAATATTTATTTTCTTTAATTTTTTTTCTTAAAAATGTTTCAGGGTTTTGCATTGAATTATATTACTAAATACTTAATTTTTTTTTCCTACATCACTTTTGTTAATATCAAGGACGTCATTACAGAACTTTCTTTCGGGATGAAGGGAGGGGGGGGGGGGAGAGATTTTATAAGGATAGATTCCTGGGTTTAATCCCCTCTCCCCTTCTGAACAGAAAACGTTTATTGAATCATATTTACAAAAAAAGTCAAAACTAGAAGACACTGAAGAACTCTGAAAATATTCATTTTAAACAAGATTCCATCTTAGCACGTAAAATTTAACATATTGAATATAAAAAAATTCTTTTATAGACAGTTTCCTTTTTTACAGGTATCTTCAGATTTGTTAAACCGTTTACTTTGTAATATAGCACTGCATTACAGTAAAACTTGTGAAAATGAAACTTCTCTCCAGCAAACTTTTTCAATAAAAGTGAAAAAAAAATCAAATTTCGATAACAACAAAATATATACAGAGAAACTTCTGAATAAGGGACACCCATGAGACTGAAACTTTTGTTCCTTATTCAGAGTTTTGATTGTTGTTTTTAATTAATCGTTCAGAAGGATATAAAAATAACAAATAATTAAAGGGGAAGCTTAAATTTACCCGAAGTGTATAAATTACGTTAATGAGACACACACATACACAAAATAGAGAATTAATAAATTGAAATTTTCAATTGATTACCAAAACTTTAAATTATTTGTAGAATTATTGTTTTTTATTTTATATGCAAATTCTGTACATGCAAAAGGTATTAAAGCATTTAAAGGATTTATTATTATTATTATTATTATTATTTAAGTAATCAATCAAAAGTAATTGTTTTGCAAATTTCCATTTTTCACTCAAACCTTTCAAATGTTCATTTACTATTCTTATAAATTTTAGTTCTTCATTATCAACAGAAAAAAAAAAAAAAAAAAGCATTCAACTATTGTGCTTAGGTAGCAAAAAATATTTTGATACATTTACAAATTCATTTTTAAACAGAATAGAATGCCTGACTGTGGAAGTGGTTTGGAATCGAGCTGTATTTTCACTTTTTTGGTAAACAAATTACCTACTGAATTCCAAGCGATTTTGATTATGTGACGAATACGCTTTTCATTCTTTCTGAGTAGTTATTTAACTTTCAAGTAGAAATTCGATTAAAAACGCCCACTTTGACAATATTTTCTGTATGATCTATTGCGTTTGCCCACCCTCACCCAAAAAAAATATAAATAAATAAAACAATTTCATTACATAGTTTCTGAACAACAGCTAGTTTCAGACAGGTTTGTGAACGTTTCCCTTTTTAAAAAAGTGCTATTTATAAGTCCTCTCCTAAATTTTATTTTAAGTCGCTAAAGGTTGTTTTTTTTAAATTGGAAATTCCTTTAGTTTTTTTGGGCTTAATTGTTGTGTGAGAGTGTAGTAGTGGTGTGTAGAGTAGGCAATAGGTTTTCTTAAAATATTAATACACATAATAAACTTCTATTAATGGAATCTTTCGAAATGTACCTTATGGCTGCTGTGCTCAGTAAGCGTAAAATGGTTTAACACATTTACAAATATATTTTTTAACGGAAAGTTATAAAGTTGGAAGGCCTGACTAAGGAAGCGATTTGAACTCGAGCTGCTTTTTCTATTTTCTTTTATAAATGAATTACTTATTGAGGCATAAGCGATTTATATCACATGACAAAGATGTTTTCACTCTTCCTTGAGCGGATATTCTCCTTTCGTGTGGAAAATTGATTCAAAACTCCCAGTTTGACAGGATTTATTGCGTTTGAAAAAAAAATCTATAAAATTTATGTTATAAAGTTGCCTTTTTGAATTTGAGAAGTTGTTCTGAAATCACTGTAGAACAATGTGAAACTTCCTGTCAGAATTTCTAAATAATTTTTAACTGTAAATGCATAAAATTCACAGGCTGTTATTGAAAGGACTTGGAATGGAACAGCGTTTTCCATTTTCGATAAATAAATTACTTATCGAAATATGAGATTCTAGTCACGTGACTGCTTTTTCCCCCCATTCCGTGCTATTGATAGTTCTGGAGTTAGAGATAGTTCTGGAAATTCCACTTAAAATGCTAATTTTTATAGTCTTTTTTGCAAAGATATATCACTTAAAAATTAATAAAAAATGGATAACGCCATTCTATTACATTGCTTCTGAATACAAACAGTCATTTTATTAATTTCCGAAAAGAAATGAGCTCAGAAATGTGCTAAAAATCTAAGATTCTAGGTAATTTTTAATGTTGTCATTATGTATTTTATGTCTTTCGTAATTTATAATAATCATAATTTTAAAATATACAGTAAAATTTTTCCATAAGTATGTATATATTACTCTTTAAGAATCTTAATTGTATTTTTTAAAAAAATCTGAATGTTTGGTCGCTCGGGCCTGATTTTTCCTTTCCACGCGCCTTGTCTGTTTTCACTGGTTTTCGTCAAGACCGCACACGGTCTTGAAAATTCCGACTCGTGCGGACCTCTATCATATCTCAAAAATGAAGGTATCTTATGCAATTTATTTTTATCTAATCTATTTACGTGTCATTATATCATAGAGTGCCATACTTTGCTATGTCTGCTACAATAGTGTTAAAAAGAAGTCCTTATTTTCCTTGATTTTTTTGTATTAAGATATAATAGATATTTATATGGTGTTTAAATTTTATGATTTCAGTCCATATTTCTTTGGCATCTATTTTAATTATTTTGTGCAAGTTTGTTTCATCAATTTATTATTCTTATTAATGGTAGCTATTTAGCTTTAACGGGAGAGAATTTTAAGTCCAAACAATGTTAATTTGATTTATTTTTCAAATTGCGAAAATACTGTAAAATTTCATGAATTCCAAATATCCCCCTCCCCAACCCTGATATTTTTCCCATTCTTTTTACAAAAATTGAAAATATAAGCCAATTTAAAATCATAATTTCCTGTCTACTAAAGAAAGGCTCACTTACTGTACTTGATTTTTTTAAAAACAAATTTAGATATAAAATTATTAAAATGGTGCTATTACTATAATTAACCCGTAGGAAAATAATCTAAAATTATGGAAATAATAAAGATTAAAATTGCTAAGATCAAATAGTCAAAGGATTACAAACAGGTAGGCGGAAAAAATTGCAAACAATGGACAAGAGAGAGAAAGTAGAAACAGCTATGTTGGGGGAAACAAATCGGCTTAAATTTGAGTTGCAAAAATGTAAACCTGTATTATAATTTTGACAAGCTATCACATAAGTAGAAAGACAGAAGAGAAAGAAAATTACGAACTTCATTCCTATCCCTTTGTATCTGAAGAGAGAAAAGGGGTTTGTAATTTGTATCAATGAAACTTTTTGCAGCTACTGATTCAATAAATGTTGAAATACCCATAAAACATGCGGTTTGTCACAAATGTTCAGCTGAAGAATTTTTTTTCCTTTGTATTTTTCAGAGACGCTTCACTCAGCACTGATCACCTGGCCTTCAATCGCCGTCAGCGCCACCTATTGTTTGAGAAGCGAACTAAAATAAAAAATTACGGTAAAAAAACTCCTGACATTATATATAACCCTCCTGCAAACATTTTTAAATAGCTGCCACTGTTTTCAACTTATTAATTTTTAAAACCCATCCGTCATTTTTGGGACACCCGGTATATATATATATATATTGCTGGAACCCTTTTTTTCAATTTTCAGAAAAACTTAATTTTTTGTGTTGACCCTTTGTGAATAAGCGTGTAATATTTAATAATGGTAATAATAATGTAATAATAATAATAATAAAATCTAGAATCAGTAGTAAATCAACCAATCTAAGAGGGCACGAAAAATTTAAAGTGCCCTGGGCACAAAAACTCGCAAGTTGCCCTGTTCGTTTATATTACACAAATAAAAAATTGAAAAATGATACGAACTGAAATGTTGGTTTGTCCCCTAATCAGGAATCAGTTATCAATGCCTGAATAACAATATTCAATATCGTGAGTAAAGTGCTCAAATGAGGACACCCAATACGTCCTTGTAGCTACAAATTGCATTAATAAAAAAATATATATATCCAAAATTTTACTTTGGAGAGCCAGGGCAGCTTCCCCGTTTGCTCTTGCAATAGTCGGTCCTTATTTGATATGGAGGTTTTACTATTAAACGATATGTATATAATGCTGTAATTGTTTCAAGTACAAGTACACGTGATTAGTGCGTGTTTCACTTGAAATTATAATTGCCTTAATCAAAGTCATAAAATCTTTGTTATTCATAAGTTTGGGCTTTTTCAATCTTAATTAACACGAGTCGTTTTTTTTCCGATGGAGCTTTTTCAGGGGGCGATTTTTACCGGGATTGAAAAAATTTTTTGGTTCCTTAAATCCAATTGTTTTTCCCCCTTGAGCTTATTTTTAATTTTATTAAAAATCTGTCACACATTAAATTTTTGGTATTTTTCCGGAAAGTAATAGTAACTTTAAACTGATTTGATGCGTAACTTTGAACTGATTTTTGCTAAAAAGTTAAGGATTTATTTATTTATTTTTAATTTTATTAGATTTTTTTTTTTTTTTTTTACAAAACCATTATTTTTATTTCTTTTGACCGATTTCGCGCATAAACGAGTTGACCGAGATTTTCTGCGCTTTGATTTTATGCTTGTGAGAGATTTGTGCAGAAATATGTAAGTTATTATGTTCATACAAAAAAAAAAAAGTAATACAGATAAATAGATCGATGTAAAAAATTTTGAACGGGAAGTAGTTTTGCGTTCTAAGGATCATGATCAGCGTAGATCTTTTAAAGATGTTCAGAAATTCTTACAGAGGGAAGAATGTAATAGGCAATATTTCTAACAAAATTTACACAAATGTTATATAATCTCTTACTACAAAGATTCAACTAGTAATGAATTAAAATAAAATGTATTGCAATAAATTTTTGTTATTTATTTATTTTTTGTTAGTAATGTACAGCATTATAGCAAAAAAAAAAAAAAAAAATAGAAGAATGGATAGTTTTTAAAATATAGTATCTTTACTAAAGTATGAAAGAAAAAAGATTATAAATAAAATTGCAACTATAGTTCTAAGTTTGGGACACTAAGTTATTGGAACTCTGGGTAAATGTTCCACTAACCTGTATGCAGAAAAAGCATTTTTTTTAACTATCTTGAAATCGAGACTGACTTATTTTTTATTTTAGTTTTGTTCGTGAACGCATAGAATTAATTGGCAAGTGCTCTTATTCAGAAACAATGCAGTTGAAAAAATTTTACAATTTTTTCAATAAAGACAGACATTCTTTTAGAAAATGCTGTCAAAGTTGTCATGTCTGATAAACTTTATCATGAGAAATAATCGCTTATAACTCAACATATAAATCATTTGCCGAAAAATGAAAATATTCAAATTAAAAGCAAACGTGAATGCACTCTCTTAAAAAGTCCTCTAAAGCATTCCTCTGCAAGATCTCTTTCGAGCTACTTTACCATTACAAATTAAAGGATGTGGACAAAAAGATGTAAATGCAAAAGAAATCGCAAATTTTTTATTTTATTTTATTTTATTTTATTTTATTTATTTATTTATTTATCTATTTATTTAATTTTTTTATTACCAATAATACTTTCGAACCAAGATAAAGAAGTATCAATAACTCAATCTAAACTGTATTACTACTAACCGATACACTCAATAAATTTTATAAGCAGTTATTTCGATACATTAAATAAATTTTATCAGCAGTTATTTTAATGATTCTTTGAAGTACCGTCGGAGCTTAAGGTGTTAAAGTTTTTTTTTTTTTTTTTTTTTTTTTAATTGCTAAGTTTTATATTTTCCATTTCCACGTTTTAATAATGGTAACACGAAATAGCTTCTGCTCACACTTGTATGAAAAATTTCAGAAAATTTCTCAACCAGTTTCCAAAGAATTGATCTGAAGCAGAAATCTTAATTTTCCGCAGAGACTTCGTGTACAGCAGATTACAACTTTGATCTAATTTTTTTCCTCATTGTTTTTAAAATTGTACCCCCGCATCTACCCGACCTACCAAAAAATCCTTGCAATAAAACATAAAATTTTCTCGCACATTACGCACAAATTTTAAGACATAAAAACACGACACATCAAATAAAATTACTGATATTTTTTCTTTTTTGTTAATTGATTAATGAACTAATACAAAGGAAAGTTTTCTCAAGGCGGCATTTTTTTAGTCCCACTTCAAAGCCCCAACTTTGACAGCTTCTCTGAAAAATCTTCTACTTATATGTACCTAATGATGGAAAATGTTCGATTGCATAGTTTTTAGCTTTCAAGCTATCAAAGCCTGAGTGCTTATGTACCTGCCTGTTCTGTATGTATGTATATATGTATGAATGTCACGCGAAACTCACAATCAAAATATCCGATTTACCTGAAATTTTAAATATAGGTTTATTATGATGACACACTTCCCTTTTAGGAGCTCATTCGATGAATATAAGAGGGGGAATGAGAGCTAATGCTCCTTTCCTTAATTTATATAAATGGGTATTTCTTGCAGATTTTGTTCAAATTTTGGATAAAGGATCATTCGGATGAGGCACCTTCGTGGTTAGTATTGGGTGCTCATTGGGTAAGAATAAAGAGGTAGAATGAGGGTCTAATTTCCCACTTCAATTACGAAAAATGGGTTTTTCATGCAGATTTATCTGATTTCATTCAAGTTTTAGACTTAGGATCATTTTGATGAGGGCACCGCCATCATTAATTTTGGGAGCTCATTGGATAACTATAAAGGGGGAGAACAGAGGGCTAATTCCTCACCCTTAATTTAGATAAATAATTTGAAGCGAGAGCTCTGTTTACATGTTTTTCCGTATCGATCAACCCATGAGCCCTTTTAATGAGTCCTTTTGACTAGTTCTATTTTTACAAAAAGGAAAAAAAAATACGGGATCGGAAACAAATTGAGTTTTAGATAGATTGTTATCTTAGCAGGTATATACGGATTATAACATTTTATTGTATAAGGAAAGACTTTTTTATAAACAGGATCCGTATTCACGGGTGTAATAGTAAAAATAATTTTGCATGAATAAAATGCTCAACCATTAGAGACAGATTTAACAATAAGATGTAAATCATACAGTTACAATTCTCACCAGGGAATGTTCCCAGGTGTAAGTTGTGGATTTGGACGAGTGTGATATCAAAAGGAAGATCTCGTCATGTCCTTAAAAAGTGCAATGGAACTATCTGTCCGAATCCAGCTGTTTTCAAGATATCAACATTTGAAGTGTGAATAAATAAATAAATAAATTGACAGGCAGGTACATATTGTTCGCAAGTTAAGCCAGCCTAAGTATACATTCTATTTTACACGCTAAATGCACATATGGTTTATCCATTAGGTTACGCCACGCATTTGCCGAAAATTTTGCATAAAACAAGGTGCCGGAAATAACAGATGGAAAACTCATCGAATGCAGCCATACGCGAAAACTTCGTAGAATGCGAAGTGCTTGTCTAAAAGAGGGTAAATAAGTGGCGATGTGTGGATATAAAAGATTTTGCTTGTAGCTCGGTAAAAATTATTAGCAGGAGAATTGAAAACAATGCAAAGAAATTTTTAACTTGCGGACAATTTAAATATCTGCCTGTCAATTTATTTATTTATTCATTCACATTTCAAGTACTGATATCTTGAAAACGGTTGGATTCGGACGAATAGTTTTATTGCACTTTTTAACGAACGTGACGAGGTCTTTCTTTTGATATCACATTTGTCCAAATCCACAATTTACACCTGGGAAGATTTTCTAGTCAGTTGAAAAATTCATTTTCCCGAAACTAATGAGGATTAAAACCCTAAATGCCTTGTGTTATCCGCAGCCCAAACTCAAAAATTTTATTTAAAGGTAATGCAAAAAGCCGTAGCCAGAAGGGCGATTAACGGAGATTGAGCCCCTCCCCCAAATTTGTATCTAGGTGTATCAACGACGGCATAAAATGCATGCTATAAAATAAATTTCAATACAAGTATCTTTGTTTTATTATTTTGTTTCATCTCTTCGTCCTATTTTTGCATTTGTACTTTTAACCGATCCAGTAAAATAAATCGTTTTATTAAACGGAGTAAGAGACATTAAAATTACAGCAGTGCCAATTTTCGGGAAACGAATATATCCTCCAAAACTGCCTCGTTTCTTTCTACTTAACTTACTTGAGAATGATGATAGATATCAGTGTAGATCTTTGTAAGCGAATAATAAAAAAAATTTTGAACAGGGTATTGTAGCACTTTTTATATTTATTTTTTGTTTTACAAATTCTATTCAAATGCCTCAAAAATCATATTGAGTCTTTCAGAAATTAAATATATGTGTATATATATAACCCCTAATGGAAAGAGATATAAAAAAAGTAGAAGAATTACAAACAATAATGTACAAATAATTTTTTATCAGTATTAATATGGCATAGTGGGCACATTAATTAATAGATATTTATCAAATATTTTCCTTTCAATGCATATATGAATAAAGAAAATATTCTATTTCTCACAAGAAAGCTCTTTAGACAGTGTCATCTGTTGTTAATATTTACTCGTCATTGCTGATTTGCCTACAGGCTACAAAACAATTTAATTTTCATAATATATTAAAAGCAAAATTCTTTATGATTTTTTTAAAAAATAAATATTATTGTTGATAAGCAATTTTATAGAAAACTAAATCAATTCCTTGGCTATATATATATATATATCCTCATTATCAACCGTTTTCGATCCACTGCCGGATGTAGGTCTCCCCCAGATTTTCCTAATGTTTTCTGTCTAGTGCTTTCGTCATCCAATTTACACCAGCCACTTTTCTAATTTCATCACTCCATCTTACTTGTGGTCGTCTTCTTGGTCGTTTTACATCTCTGGGATACCACTGTAGTATATTTGTGCTCCATCTATTGTCTTGTCTTCTTGCAATGTGCCCAGCCCATTTCCATTTTAGCTGTTTGATTCTTTCAAGGATGTCAAAAACTTTTGTCTGATTTCTTATCCAGGTTATCCTCTTTCTGTCTCTTCTAGTTATGCCTTGCATACATCTTTCCATACTTCTCTGTGTTGTTTGTAGTCTTTGTATCATCCGTTTTGTTAGTGTCCATGTTTCTGCTCCGTAAATTAATGCAGGTAAAATACACTGATTAAACACTTTTCTTTTCAAACAAAGAGGCATATTACTCTTCAGAATAATATTGTTCTTCCGAAAAGCACTCCACCCATTTCTTATTCTTTGATTTATTTAATTCATGATACTATTATCCGATGATATTTCCTGTCCTAGGTACACATAGCTTTGCACTTCTTTAATCTCAGTGCTCTTGTAGACAATTTTCTTTTTTGATGTAAATGAATTAAACATCACCTTAGTCTTTTCTAAATTTATTTTTAATCCCCCTTTGATGCTAGCTTCTGCAAGATCTTTTAGCATTATTTCCAATTCTTCTGCACTGTTACTGAAAATTACAGTGTCATCAGCGAACCGGAGATCACTTAAATATTCCCCATTTATTCGAATTCCTTTGTTTTCCCAATCCAGCTTCTTGGAGATATTTTCTAAGACAGCATTAAAAAGCTTAGGTGAAATGGTGTCTCCTTGTCTTACTCCTCTTCCGAGCTTGATCTTCGCTTTTCCTTTATCTAAACGGATGGTTGCTGTTGCTTTCTTGTAAATCTTCTTTATGATATTGATGTAAGGTTTGTCTATACCAATGTCCTCCAGAAATTCTACTACTGCTGATGTGTAGACGGAATCAAATGCTTTTTCATAATCAATAAAGACAAGAGAGATAGGTAAATTATATTCTTTGTATTTTTCTATGAGTTCCCTTACTGTTTGGATATGATCCACTGTGCTAAATCCACTTCGGAATCCTGCTTGTTCTCTAGGTTGAGCTGAGCCCAGAGCTGATTCAAGTCTTGTCGTTAAAACTTTGGTGAAAATTTTATAAATCACTGACAGTAAGCTGATCGGAGAATTTTTATTGTTTGATTGCAATTATTTGTACATTATTGTTTGTAATTCTTCTACTTTTTTATATATCTTTCCATTAGAAGTTATATATATACATATTTATTTAATTTCTGAAAGACTCATAATGATTTTTGAGGCATTTGAATACTATTTGTAAAACAAAAAATAAATAAAAAAAGTGCTACAATACCCTGTTCAATTTTTTTTATTATTCGCTTACAAAGATCTACACTGATATCTATCATCATTCTCAAGTAAGTTAAGTAGAAAGAAACGAGGCAGTTTTGGAGGATATATTCGTTTCCCGAAAATTGGCACTGCTGCAATTCTAATGTCTCGTACTTCGTTTAATAGAGCGATTTATTTTACTGGATCGGTTAAAAGTACAAATGCAAAAATAGGACGAAGAGATGAAACAAAATAATAAAACAAAGATACTTATATTGAAACTTATTTTATAGCATGCATTTTATGCCGTTGTTGATACACCTAGATAAAAATTTGGGGGAGGGGCCTAATCTCTGGTGATCCCTCTTCTCGCTACGGCTTTTTGGGTTGCCTTTAAATTTACTTTTTGAGTTTGGGCTGCGAACAACTCAACGCATTCAGGGTTCTAATCCTTATTAGATTCGGCAAAATGATTTTTTTAAAGTTTTCCTTCTCTCCTTTCTTATAAAGTAGCACCATCACAGCATTCTTCCAATCTTATGGTACATCTGACTTCTTGAAACATTTGGAAAACAGTAATGACAGCCTTTTTGCAAATTCTTCTCCTGCTTCTTTGATAAGGTCAATTGTAATTCCATCTTCTCCAGGGCATTTACCTATTTTTCATAAATCTAATAGCTTGTAAAACTTCATCTGGCATCACTGGGATTGTCTCTTCATTTTCTGTTAAGATTTCTCGTTGATCGTGTACGTTGATTTCCCTCTGATCTTCACATTTATATAGATCATTATAGAATTTTTCAACAATCTGTGATATTTCGTTGCTGATTTTGGTGATTGTTCCATCTGCTCTCTTCAGTGCAAAGATACCTTTTCTTCCAACACATAACTTGCGCTTAGCTGATTTAAAATTTTGTTATCTTCCAGAACTTTTTTAACAAGATCACAGTTAAATTTTCTGATATCTTCTGTAACGCATTTTCTTATTGTTTTACATAATTCGGCATATTCAACTCTTGATTTAGGATCATTTTCCTTAATTTTAAATTCTCAGCGTTTTTTCATCAATCTTCTTGTTTCTTCTTTTATTTTCTTTGTCTGTTTTATTTGTGTTTCACCGGCTATCTTCTTTGCAATTTCTTGTAGAATATTGGTTAGCTTCTTGTTCACTGTTGTAACATCTTGCTCCTCTTCTAAAGTTGATTCAAGTACTTGGAAATGGTTTTGAAGTTCCAAATGAAATTCTTCTTTATGTTTCTGGAGATTTATAATATCGATTGATTTCTTTGAGTGTAGCAAAAGCTTCATTCTTTCTACTTTAGTATTTAACAGCAGTTTGCATCAAACCAATCTGTGATCGCTTCATGTGTTGAAGTTATTGAGAACGCTGCTGTCCTGAATAAGAAATTTTTTGTTGGTTAAGATGTAGTCGATTTCACTTGTTGAGCCATTTGCACAACGCCATGTCCATTTTCTTTGTGGCTTTTTCTTGAAAAATGAATTTATGATGTACATTTGTTGACATTCTGCAAACTCAATCAATCTGTTTCCTCTTTCATCTCGCATACCATATCCATAATTTCCTACAGATAATTCACCTTTCTTTTTCTGTCTAATTCTAGCATTCCAGTCTCCCATTATTAATTTTATGTGGCAATTTCCCTTTTGGTGCATTGAAACTACTTCTTCATATAAATTTTCAATTTCTTCATTAGAATAACTTATTATTGGTGCATAAAATTGGGTAATTTGCAGCTTGTATCTTTTGGACACTTGTATTACTAATCTTGCAACTCTATTTGATGCAATATCATATTCTACAATGTGATTCTTCCACATTTTATGAATCAGAAATCCTACACCACTTGTTCTTCCATCTTCTGTGCCTCTGTAATACAAAACATGTCTGCTGGCAAGATCAATCATTTCTTCTCCTTTTCTTCTAACTTCACATAATCCTAAAATGTCCCAGTTAATCCTATCTAACTCTTCTTCAAGTTACTGTAAACGGTTTTCAGAAGATAGGGATCGTCCATTATACGTAGCCAAGGTCATCAACTTAGGCAGCCAAGCCGAGCCCGGTGATTCTTAGCATCCTCTGTCTGATTGCTGCCGTAACCAGGAACATGCAGACTACCGGGAACTGAAGGCCGTGATTTTTTTTGTAAATTTATGGTAAAATAAGGGGGGGGGGTTGTGGCCAAATCCCTCCATGCTGGCCAAGCGGGTTGGAAGAAGCCCATCCGCGTTCTTCTCCCTTCGTTCCTTGCACTAGACAAGACTACTAACAGGCTTTACCGATGGAAGGTACGGATTGGACATTAAGTCTCTGCTCCCAGTCGATTCCTTTAAGTCCTCGGTCTTCTCCTGGTTGATAACCAGAAGCTATTAAACAGCCCGGTTCTAATATATATATATATATATATATATATATATATATATATATATAAGAATGAAATGCGATAAAATGTTTTAAATTATGATTTCTAGGGAGTTTTACATAATGTTTAAAAATTAGTTCTACAGAAATATGCAATTTGAATTTAGTAGACATATTTCCGATCCTGAATATAAATCACCAGCAACTCTATCTATCAGTTATTCTAATGTAATCTTCATTATTAAAGAATTAAATTAATTTAAAAAAACACTTTAAAATCTTCATTTGATAATTGAAATGCTTTGTTGTATAAAACAATATATCATGGGCCAAAAAGACCAATTTTGGCTTAAAACAAGCAGATCAAATTCAATAAAAGGCACCAGCGGGATAATATTTTTATACTAATTTTAGCCATTTTTTTAACCCTGAAACATAGTAAAGTTTGTCCTCTGATATTTTATATTATTATTATTATTATTACTATTTTTTTATGTCAGGTGCAGACAACGTCGGGTGTGCCAGCGTATATGTAATATAAATAAAATCATCATTTTTAAACACCTAGATGCAGCTTTTTGTTTCCAGACTAAAATAAGTTTATTTCATAACTGCAATTCCCCCCCTCCTCCAATGCTTTCCCCCCAATTTCATCAAAATAATTACACAAATTTTTAGTCCTGACGAGATCATTTTCTAATCCATACGTAAATTGCAATTTTTGAGAGGCTATTCAAACATGTATGCTGTTAAATTTCTGCAAGTTTTGCTGCAGGGTCACTCCACTACTTTCTTGGAACAGCTCTATTCTGACCAATGAGAATATTTTAAAATGTATTCAAGTAGGCGTTCTCTATAAAAGTAATGAAGTGACTATGCAGCAAAAGTTACACATTTTTAACAATGATAGTGTAGTGGAAAGTATACGTGGATATATGCCTCCTGGTATTTATGGTTTTAAGAAACTTTGTATCTCCTCATGTTCTTCAAATAAAATTAGAGCATAACTCTCAATTTTTACTTTACTGAATAAAACATACATTTAAAAGTATAGAAGTTATAAATATTTAGACAAGTATGAGAAAAATTGGTTTTGGAAGGAGAATTAAGTTCTTTAACCAGTAAACTTTAACCGTTTTTAATAAGCGTAATTATTCTGATTGTATTATTTGGTTAACTCGTCGACCAATTTTGCCAAATTATACAAATCACCAAACTGTTTGTCAAATTATGCAAATTTACACGATTTTACGTTTAAATATCGAACGAACCAATAGGTTAGTAAAACATTAATGAAAATACAAATTAAATGTCAAATTAAAAATAACGATAAGGAAACAAACACGCGTATCATGTTTAATATGAGGTGAATGTGACTTTACGATATTTCTTTATTACCATTTAATCTAATAGGTAGGCGATAGCTTTTTAGTCGACGGGACATTCGAGTAAAACCATTCTAATTTTCAAAATGTGATTAAATTTAGTTTATTTTATGACTGCCGATTATCAACACTGGGGATATAGGACCGAAATGGTGGATGTTCTCCTTGGAGGACGAGTCTTTCTAGGGGAAAGGGGAAACATATCCTTATTTACGCATGGAAATCCGAGATTCGACGAAAACCACAGAAAACTCGGAACGATTACGCCGACAGCCTGATTAGGCAAAATTTAATTAAGTAGTTGAATTTTTTTCATACATATTTTTCTTACATTTAACTTTCTAAGGCGAAGAAAAAAAAATTGTGTACTCTCTAAAATTGAGCGATACTAATTTTTATTAAATGTGTGGACATATAACAAAATGTAATTTATTAAAATATAACAATCACTTGGAAAATGAAATTTTTAACAATTTGACATGTTACATTCAGATTCAAATTCAGATGAAAGTTTACTTGTTTTAAATTTACTGGACCCACATTCGTGTTTATCCAATTCAAATGTTCAGCTAAAAGTTTAATAATAAGCTCGACGTAGCTGTTAACTATTTTTATATCATGCATTAAAATAATTCGTTTATTGGTTAAAATTGTGTATTTTAACAAATATATAATTTTTGTAACAAACAAGCCGGATTACAGTTGTATTGTGTTAAAAAAGCACAATTTATTTAATCAATAGTCTGAATTCAATGATTATACAGAATAATAATAATAATAATAATAATAATAATAATAATGGAGGTACGCTAATTCAAACTTTCAATGTTTTTGTCCATTTTTAACGGGTATTTAAGGTACAAGTCCCCTAATTAATTGTGGTGATGACGAACAGTTAATATGGGTTCCTCAATCTCAAAACAGTATGACGATAATTCAAGCAAAAGCTGAATTTTCAGAAATTGAAAACTGGGAAGAAGTTGGTAAAATGTAGCAATGTGTTTTAATAACGCTGCAGTAAACATGGTTGCCTCAGAGAAACCTTCATTTTTCTGTAGCCATTATTAAAGAAAAAATATTGTATAATTATCATATTACAACTAGGGCTATGCGAAGCGAGGAGCGAAGGCCTGGGCGCCGAATTTATACTACCATCTTGTTTCTTCTTCTTTTTTGTAATATATACGTATATACATATATATATATATATATATATACACAATTTTATTAAAACCATTCAATTAATTTTTAAAAAAATGAAGAAACAAATAAACAGTTTTTTACAGACCAATGCGCAAAATGCTACAAAAAGAAATGTAAAAAATGTATATAACAAAACCAAAAGAAATTCCATATCCCCAAAATACATGGAAGTCTTCATCAGGGAGGCCCCTCCATGTAGGGGTAAATAAAGAGAAGTTTCTGAAAGGATGTAAGCTCATAAGCTAAATTACATCCTTAGCCCCCAACTTCTCAGATTTCAGAAATCAAACTCAAACCTTCAAAAATATAATAAATATATACAAAAATTTTTTTAAAAATACCAAAGGACAAGACCAAAAATTACACAAACAAAAAAGGAAAATAACCTACAAAACTAAATATAAAAAATAAAATTGTAAAATACAAACCCCCAGGAATACAAAACCCTCTTCAGCTAGTGGGGCCATTCACTAGCGCTTCAATCTCGCCCTAAATTGAAATCAAGCATCCGTAAGTAAAGAAACACTGAGACTCAGAAACTTTCAGTTAACATATAAGATGGATAACAGTTAACCATTAAAATCTTTTTTAAACCACTCATAGCCAATTCTAGATCTGTTTTGTTATTGCAAATCCTGCGTATCCTATTAACTTGTGAATACATAATATTTTTTAAAACTTTATTGCTAATACATGAAAACCAGTAAGTGAGGCTGTTAACTTCAAAATTAAAATCTTTCCTTTTATCATAAAGTCCAATCAACCATTTTTCCTTGTTTTTCTTAATTTTAAGATCTAAGAAAGTAATTTGTTCACCATCATCGGTTCGGTTCAGGACGAGCTCTTTAGGGTAAATGTTAAGGCTTATTTCCTCAAAATTATTGCAGTTAAAAACTATAAGATCGTCTACATATCTAAAGAAGGAAATATTATTGAAATTTTTTTCGTAAAAATATAAAAATAGATTAGAGAACGCACTTGAAAAACTTGTTCCCATTGGCACCCCCTTATTTTGTTTAAAATAATTAATTCCATTAAATAAAACATTTTCAAATAGGCAAAACTTAATTAAATCAATCCAAAACTTCTTATCTACTTTTAAAACATATTCAAATTCAACATAAATATTTTCAAATACCCCCACAATCAAATTGTGAGGAATGCTGCCAAACAGATTCTCAAAGTCAAAAGTGTTTACAGAAGTAATTTTCCATGAGTTATCATTCAAAAAATCTAAAACTTTAAGGTTATTGCCAATGATTGTATTGCAATCAAAAGTTTCTATTTCCTTTAAAATTAAATTCAGCAAACCAAACAAAATTTTACCCGCTTTGCAATTATAACTATTAGTACCACAGGTAACGAAGCGAAATTTTACTGGTTTCTTGATTTTGAGGAAATAAGCCTTAACATTTACCCTAAAGAGCTCGTCCTGAACCGAACCGATGATGGTGAACAAATTACTTTCTTAGATCTTAAAATTAAGAAAAACAAGGAAAAATGGTTGATTGGACTTTATGATAAAAGGAAAGATTTTAATTTTGAAGTTAACAGCCTCACTTACTGGTTTTCATGTATTAGCAATAAAGTTTTAAAAAATATTATGTATTCACAAGTTAATAGGATACGCAGGATTTGCAATAACAAAACAGATCTAGAATTGGCTATGAGTGGTTTAAAAAAGATTTTAATGGTTAACTGTTATCCATCTTATATGTTAACTGAAAGTTTCTGAGTCTCAGTGTTTCTTTACTTACGGATGCTTGATTTCAATTTAGGGCGAGATTGAAGCGCTAGTGAATGGCCCCACTAGCTGAAGAGGGTTTTGTATTCCTGGGGGTTTGTATTTTACAATTTTATTTTTTATATTTAGTTTTGTAGGTTATTTTCCTTTTTTGTTTGTGTAATTTTTGGTCTTGTCCTTTGGTATTTTTAAAAAAAAATTTTGTATATATTTATTATATTTTTGAAGGTTTGAGTTTGATTTCTGAAATCTGAGAAGTTGGGGGCTAAGGATGTAATTTAGCTTATGAGCTTACATCCTTTCAGAAACTTCTCTTTATTTACCCCTACATGGAGGGGCCTCCCTGATGAAGACTTCCATGTATTTTGGGGATATGGAATTTCTTTTGGTTTTGTTATATATATATATATATATATATATATATACTCGGCTGACAGGGAATAAAATTAATCTAAGACACCAATTCCTGTTTAAAAAAGACAAGAAACAAAAAGTGTTTTTGCTAAAAATTGTATCTGAATGTAGAAAAACTTTTCAAGATTTTTAAAAGCCACCTTATCTAAGCCATTACCAACTCAACATGACAGTTGTAAGGATAATAACTACTTTTCTTTATTATGCTTCCTTTTTTGTAACACAACATTAATAATAAAATGCTTTTGAATGTTATTTGTTTTCATTTTTATACTTAGTCTGTCCTTTTTTTCTTTTAAATATTTCATTTAATATTCTAACTTTTTTTAATGATTTATCAAAGAAAATAATAAGTTGGAAAGCAGATGAAAGGGAATGTTACTATTTTATTTTGCATTTTCATAAAAAGTCGATTTTTAGGATATACAGTCGACTCTCGTTAATTCGAACTTTTCGGGACCATAAGAAATGCTCGAATTATCCGAAGTTCGAATTATGGAAAGTATGAGAAGGAAACGTGCTATATGGTGCTATTACAAATGAGTTATTGTTACAGTGTTTTTTAATTTATTTCGGCTGTTATCATTAGAATATGACTTAATATTAAATTAGAATGTATAAATACACAAACTAATTAAAAGATTAGAAACAAGCACAATGGAAGAAAAATTTAAAGCGTCACTAATGGACTGATGGGACACTAAGAAAGTGGACATCAAAAGCATTGGATTATATGTATACTCGTTCGGAACAATTTTCACACAAATCAAAGAAAGAAAGTTATTCAAATAATCTGAAATCCGTGAGAAAAATTGAAAAATCGGAATTGTAGTTAGTTCGAATTAAACGAAGTCAAGAGAAAATGAGTTCGAATTAATGAAAAATTTTAACGTTATTCTGCCATTGAAAATTTCGGGACTTCATGTTTAGTTCGAATTAAGCGAAGATTCGAATTATCCGATTTCGAATTAACGAGACACATAAACATATATATATAATGAGATTTGCATTAAGTTTTCAGATTGAATTCTAATCATTTCATGATGGAAAAACCATTTTATTTTGTAAAGAATCACATTCTTTTTTCAAATTTGATCTCAATGAGGCATGAGTTAACATAATTCAAATGAGCTGTAACTTTGTTAATCACATTTTCTAGCCAATTGTTAATTTTCTAGATAATTCTCAGAAAAAATTGGAAAATTCATTTATTTTGTCTACTTTACTAAATATTCCTATATTTTTTAAAATTGTAAATAATTTTTCTTGAAAACTAATGTGAATCATATTTCGAAACTTTTTAAACATGAATTTATTAAGAATTTTCATTGTTAAAGGAGTGTTTTTTCAATTAAAAAAAACGCCTAAAATGTATTTGAGTCTATATATTGTATCGTATTAAAAAATGAATCTGGTGATTTGAGGGGGGGGGGGGGTAATGAATAAAAGTTTTCGATGAATTAACATTAGCATCTATAAACCTCATCTAACTTCTTGAAGATTTAGAAGTTTTCTAAATTTTCATAATGAAGATAATAAAATATGAAGTTGTATGCAAAAAATGATCCTTTTTTATTCAAGCTACCTTATTCAAAGTCAGTAAAATGTGGTATCAAAAGTGAGTGTTATCATTAAAAAAATTTCAAAATTTATACATTTTTAATATATAGATTACGTGTATTTTAAAAAATTTATTCAAATCAGAAAAGTAGAAATGGTTGTCAATCCAACAGTATCTTTCATATATATTTATGGTAATTTGGAGATTAGAAAATATGCAAATCTCTATATCTCTTATCAAAGACAGCACAATATTATTAATTTTAAAAAAGAAAAAAGAAAGAAATAACGAACTGCCGCTCAGATTTGAAATGTCAAAAGTTAATCTTACACTCCCAAAATCTGCAAAAACAAATCAAATCATTTGATACCCCCCACTAGTCCTGGTATTATGAAAGGAAAGCGTCTTGACGTATAAGCGTTTTGAAACGGTCCCGGCGGCCAGTGTTTGAAATAACATGTGTGTGAATAAAGCTCATCATGAGTATTTTAAGTCCCTGATCATAAACTGTCATTGAGAAGTTCGGGGAAGTATGTGCCGGTGCTTCTATTTTTCGTACATGTTTCTCAAAATGTACAAAAGTTTAAAAAAATGAAACCAACGTCAATCGTTGTAGAATATATTATTTCACGTAATATATTTTTGCACATTTTTACACAAATATAACATAAAAAATCAGCAAAAATATTTAAATAAAATTAGTGTAGTAATTTTAAACATATAGCAACGAAAAAATTACAGCCTTCTTCTAAATGAAAATCATGGTAGAAAATAGCTACCATTTTGTTTGCCAATCCTTGATATTATTATGTGAGAAAGATGCACAATACGCTAAATTAACAGAGTATTTACGATCACAAAACAAACCTACAAGGAAGTGGTATGTATGGAAACATTCCCTTACTTTGGCGCATTCCACATCTAACCGAGTGAAAATGTCAGGAATTGACTAATGCATTGATAGCAGCATATTTCTGCAAATACAAACAAGGAATGTTACGAATACTTTAGAAAGTTGTTAGCAGTTTTTTTCTTTATGCTTTAACTCGAAAAGCACATCTTTGATTTTAACGATTTTTTTTCTCTTAAAAGTACATATTTCATGCATCATTCTGTAATTTTTGGGGGGTAGTGTAAGTATAAAATCACTAAATTAATAATTTTAAAATGTATACTTTTGTTCATTATTCTATATTATTATTATTTTTTTGTAAAATGTGAAAAAATTACGTTATGTGAACTAATATAGTGTTCAATAATTCACGTTAGTTTCATTTTTTAACTTTTGTAATTTGTGAGAAAAACGTATTTAAAAAAAAACAGTAGGGCAGGCACATACTCCTCCGATCATCTCAAAGTCACTGTAAAGTGAGGGTCTGAAAACACTTAAAATTCTAGGCTCATGGTGAACCTTATTATCACACATTTTATTTCGAGCATCAACTGTGAAGGGGTCATTTCGTTATGCTTATCCGACTAGACCCTTTGGACTGAGTTTGTAAAACCGCTACTAAATCATACTACTCTCCCCCTTCCCCAGCGAAAAACCAGAATTCTGGGTTTACCTGGTGTATTAAAGATACGTTCGAACTCTTTTTTTTTCGGAGCCGAGGCCCATAGATTTCAAATCCTAACCCAAAACATTATGTGTCATTATAGCTCGAGTCCGATACCACAAATATGAAATTTCAAAATTGCATAACATTTAAAAATTGTTTCAAGTTTTAAACTATTTCTTCATTAAAATAACTTTTAAATGAAAATTTAAATTCAATATTATCAAAAGAGAAGTTTGATGCTTAATACTAAATATTTGATACTTATACAAATATACTACTTCGTATTTAAAAGGATTCGCATATATTTTTCCTCCCTTATCAAGCAAATCTTACGGAAAATGAACGAAGAGTTTCTAATGAATAATGGCATGAAATTTGCAGAAATTACTATTCAGGATTCCCAGCAAAACATGAATGGCAAATTCTCTGACTTTCCGTGACCTAATCTCGAAAAATTCCATGACTTTCCCTGAGCAAATCTCAAAAAATTCCCTGAACAAGCAGGTATACAATGAAATTTGCTACTTATTTTCAGAATTCCTTGTCAAAATTAAAGATTTTTTTCTGAATTTTTTTTTCAAATTTCTAAATGTCCTTTTCCTTGATTTTTGATGAATCTCGTGATTTTTTTCAAGATTATTTGATGAATTTTGTATCATTTTACATTTTTCTCCAAGAATTTTCCATGACTTTTTAGAAAATATTTGTAAATTCCCTGATTTTTCATACATATTTCGAAATTTCCCTGACTACTATGAAATTCCATGACTTTCCAGATTTTCCCTTGACTTTCCATGACACTGAGAACCCTGCTATTTATGCACCGAATAATCAAACAATGTTTTTTATTTTTCCATAAAATGTGTTCAGCTTTAAATTTTAAATTTTTCTACCTCATAACAATCTTTCGTAATTAATGTAAACTTTAAAAATAAGTTTAAATCAAAAAATTAAAAAAAAAAATTGTTGCTTTCGTAAGAGTAGGGAAAAACAATGTTTGTTTTTTTTCTATCGGAAAAACATGGTAATTATATTTACTTATGCTTGAAAAAGACTTCGTAAATTTACAGAGTACAGCTGCAGCATCAGAAGAGTTCATGATCGATACAATAATTGCGAAAATTATTTTCACATGAAGAGCGATTATGACTGGTGTACATTAGCAGACTGAAATATTCGTAAATCGCGAGCTATATCTTATCGACTAAAAAAGAAGAAAACATTTTCTGCGTGTAGATCTGTAACATTTGATACAATGAAAATCAAAAATCAAATCGATTATTTTTACCTCTTTTGTTGGCATCATATGAACAGATGGCCGCTGGAAATAAACAGACATCACTTTTCAAAATGACAAAAATTCCCCTGTTTTTCAACAATTTCTGTTTCTTTTTCATTCTGAACATGGCAATACAATGACATGAAAAGGAATAAGTAATCTTTTAAGAGAGAAAAAAATTCTTTTGTTTTTCTATACATCAATAAATAATTTTTCTTGTTTCAGAAAGAATAAACCCGATACCGAAGATTGGAATAAAAATAAAGATGGGGCTTTTAGTTCAGACTGCACCTCGGGACCATCTCATTTCTACTGTGTATGTCATGTCAGCTGTTTGCTATTTCAAAGATGATTACGATGTAGAAGGTAGTGATGCCAAAACGTAGATTTTTTTTTAATTGAAAAATATCTACCAGAACTTCCAAATAATTACTTTCCCTTTATTAAATCACGGAATAGTTGCCAGTCAATAAAAAAATTGCTAATCCAAATTTCTGGTCGGCGAATAAAAAATATCAATTAACTTGGTAAGATTGGTAGGAATGTGTGGGGGTTAGCTAGTTTAAAAGAAAAGGGCATTTTTTCCCCACTCGTCTTTGCTTTCGTGAAGGACGGCTCTGGGTAAGTTTATCTTGCACTACCAAACAGCATCTCTTGAAAAAAAGTAATCTAACGCCTGAGTATGTAGCAGGAGTCGAAATATTTCAGATACTGCACTGTCCTGAAATTCCACTTGCATCAGTTGGAAAAAAAGGAATAAATTACTTAAATTGCGTTTGGAATCCTAATAAATATATTTTGCAGAGTACAACAGTATTTCTTGAAAAAATAACCCAACTGCAGAGCAAGGTAACGTCGAAAAGCCGAAATATTGAAAATACAGCTCACTTGTTAAATCTGCTATCATCCGGTGAGAAAAAAGAATTAACCAGTTTGCTAATTAGATATAAATAAAGTATAGATACGTATTACCATGAAAATTATAACAAATCAAGTGGTGTCAGTGGATAAAATATTTTAAAAGCGTCGCATGTCGAATGACGATTAAGGTGGCAATCGATAGACGATTTTTCCATCGCCACTTTTACAACATTAATGACCACTTACTTTTTCTGTATTTGTAAAAGTGGTCATTTGTTGCTAATTGCTGCAGCTAATTTCAGCAGTAACGTATGTGGCATTGTAAACCTAAGTACCTTAAATCAGTTGCATGAGAATCAGTGTAATTATCAATAGTTGATCATAGTCAGATGCAAGACAATTAAATCGAAGTCATAAATACTTTTTATGTATGATGAAAAGTTTTAAGGAGAAATTAAATTAGGTGAGGAAAGTAAAAATTTTAAACTTTTCCTAGAATGTATTGATATTTAAAAGTCACTTCAGGGTTGTTATTCCTTTATCAATTAAATGTCAGAATTTCGGCAATCTTTAAATTAAGGAGCTTAATAGATTACTACAGGTATCAATAATAATATCGTACTACTTTCTTTTTTATAGAATACTGAGAAAACTATACTTTTCAAACAATATGTAACAACCTTTATTTACATTTTCAAACCTCATCAAACTATTATTATCTTTCAAAATAACAATCAGTGCATTAAATATACACGCTTACTTAATTATTTTTCTATATTTTGGAGAATTGGGTTTTTTTCCCCTTTTTAAAAAGTATTTTCATCTTAACTTTAGAAATACCGTGAGGCGTCATTTTGACGTCTACCCTATGATTATGTTTCAGTTCAAACCAGAAATTTGATAACGAAATAAGTTTAAAGGTTACAAAGAAGAAAAACATTAAAGTGTTTTAAATCAAAATTCTGATGTGAAATTTTTTTTATGAAACTTGACTCAAATTTCCAGTAGTTCTAATGTTAAACCTTAATAAGAGAAATAGTTCTTCAGTCAAAGTAATTTTTTGTGATAAAAAATAATTAAAAATCTTTTTTTAATTTAAATATTATAAATCATCTGATTATCTTACAGGTTAATTAAAAGATATTGTACAAAAAAAAAATTGTATTATTTTCAGAAAATATAAATCATGGTCAAAATAAAATTATCTTTGCTAATGGTGGTGGTAAAGCTCGTGATTTATTTCTGACTATTTCTTTTGGTAAATATAATATTTCACTAGAAATCCTTTTTTAATATTAGAAAATGCCATTGTTAGTTAACTCATATCAACAAATTTCTGGAGCGAAAAATAAACACATAGATTGCTCTTTTGAGGTTTATTTTTATATATAGCACACACACAAGTAATAAATAAAATAAAAATAATTATGATGGTATTAAAATATTTATGCTATATTTCTAGTAAACTCGTAATAATTAACAAATGTTTTCTTAACCTTTTGTGGTGCAAAGCACTTTTATTATTGTACTGGAATCAATGAATGACACGGGAATTTCAAAAACACTTTATTTGTAAGTAAGACAATAAGATATTTTATGTATCTCATACATCGAATAACTTTTAACCAAAATTCTGGTGTTAATGTGGCATGGGGGAATTAAAAATAGGTGGTTTCATAGACATAGCACGGTAATTTGAGGGGTTAAAAAAACCTTTTTTTAGAAAACACTATGTTGCATATCTTATACAAAACGTTTCACCTCAGTTTGAAATAAAAGAATTTTGCTTAAAGCATTCTTCTTACGGAATTTCTTGTTGCATATCTCATATGTAAATGGTTTCTAATCAGAATGAACTAACAGATATTTGTTTAAAACATTCTTTTTGAAGAATTTCATGCAATTATCTCAGACACAAAAGGTTTCTCGCCAGTGTGAATTAACAAATGTCTGTTAAAAGGACTCTTTTGAGAAAATTTCTTGTTACATATTTCACACTCAAAATGTTTCTTACCAGTATGAACTAACAAATGTTGGTTTAAAAAACTCTTTTGAGAGAACTTCTTGTTGCATACCTCACACACGAAAGGTTTCTCACCAGTGTGACTTAGCAAATGACTGTTTAAAAGACTCTTTTGAGAGAATTTCTTGTTGCATATTTTACACTCAAACCGTTTCTTACCAGTATGAACTAACAGATGTTGGTTTAAAGCACTGTTTTGAGAGAACTTCTTGTTGCATATCTCACATGCATAAGGTTTCTCTCCAGTATGAATTAACAGATGCTGGTTTAAATTACATTTTAGAGAGAATTTCTTGTTGCATACCTCGCATACAAACGGTTTCTCACCGGTATGAAGTAACAGATGTTGGCTTAAATTGCTGTTACGTGAGAATTTCTTGTTGCATATCTCACATATAAAAGATTTCTCTTCAGTATGAATTAACAAATGTCTATTTAAACTACTCTTTTGAGAGAATTTCTTGTTGCATATCTCACACACAAACGATTTCTCACCAGTATGAGTTAACAGATGGCTGCTTAAATGGCTTTTTTGAGAGAATTTCTTGTTGCATACCTCACATACAAACGGTTTCTCACCAGTATGGGTTAAGAGATGGCTGTTTAAATTCTCCTTTTGAGAAAATGTCTTGTTGCATATCTCACATACAAAAGGTTTCTCACCAGTATGAACTATAAGATGTCTGCTTAAATCAGACTTTTTACAGAAATTCTTGTTGCATTCTTCACATAAAAATTTCTTCCCAGTATGAATTAACACACTTTTTAAATCATTTTTATCAAAAATGTCTTGTTGCATATTTTAACTTTAATAGGTGTCTTTCCAGAATGAATTAATGGATGATGTTTCAAATTACGCTTTTCAGAGACATTCTCAGTGCACATTTCACAAACAAAGGATTTTGTTTGAAACAAACTAGAAGATCCTGTATCAAAACACAAATAGTTCGCTCAGTATTTCACACTATAAATATTTTTATATGATTTGAACGAAAACATGAATTTCACAGTTAGCTTTTTTCTGTGACTGCCTTTGTGCATCTGCAATAAATACAACTCTATTAATTATCACATTTTATAATTAATCAAAAGCATATTTAAATGCAAATGAGTTACTCATAGAAAAACTAAAATCACTGTAATAAGCCGAATGCAGATAAATTTTGTACCATATTATTAAAAAATATGCCCATTTCAAAATTTTATGAAGAAAGAAAAAAAACACACCAACAATACGTTTCAATTTAACCCATTAACGAAAAAATCATTTTCATAGCTAAAATGTTAAAATAAATGAATGACATCTGTAATTGTGAACAAGTATGTTTGTAAATAAGAAAAAGTAATTTTTCACATACAAAATAAAATGTATTTTTTTTTAATTCAAATTCTGGTGTCGTTGTTGCATATCGTAATTAAAATTTTGTGGTTTCGTAGAGAAACCAATGAACGTTAAGGGGTTAAAAACATACATAAATAATAAGCACAAGTAGCACGAAAATGACAGAAGAGTAAAACAGTAGAACTCACTGAGGGAAAAAACATAAAATAAGCGAATTTATTATAGTTACTTAAACATGCTACAAAGGAATTGGAATGGATTAATATATGAGTTGCATAAATTGTTTTATTGGGAGAAATTCATCTTGCATAACTCCCAAATAAACGAATTTCCTTCATGTTATGCAGAAGTTTTTCCGAAAAGCTCTTGGAAAGGAATATTTTGCTGGACATTTCATACGATAAAGATGTAGGATAAAAAATAAATTTTCTAATATCGTATTAAAAGCTACAATAGATTCCCTATTGTGAGATTTTAGCAAAACCAAAGGTGTCTTAGATGCTTTTCTTAAGAATATAACTATTGCATTATAAATAAATAGCAATAACTGTGAAGTTAATAACTTATCATAAACAAAATGTATACAATTTTCGACATTTGTTATGAACATTTTATATCATAAAAACAATGATAAATTTTACAAAGAATCGATTGAAAATACAAAATTTTCGTGACAATGCAATTCAAATATCCGGATGTGTTTAGTTAAAAATTATCCAGATTTAAAATTTTTTTGGACATTATAATATTGATTATTTTTAACATATTGGCACTATTTAATATTTGCACAGCAAATAACAATATTTTATTACTATAAAATATTACAATATTTTAATAATGTATTAGCATTCTTAACATATTTAAAAGTTTGGATAAAAGTAAAACTGTGCATTTTCTTCTGCAATTAAGGAATACAATAACAAACCGTCTTTGATCTGTTCATACAAATAGGATGAGAAAATGTGTGAAGAGAGTGATTAAATAGAATTATACTTTACAATAGAGTATGTAAAAAGTATAACAGTTACACTACAAAATCAGATAAGAGTGGGGGATTACTTAAATAGCAATGTTTTATTCAAAAATAGATGAACCAATAAAATTTTTATATGCTATAAAAATTAAAACTTGACATTACTTAATGCAATGCTGTTACATTTATAATGTGGCACATAAAAATGTCTGTTTCATTGCAGGATTTATTATGAAAGTGCATAAATATATTTGGAATAACTAATTTACTAAGGCTACTTCAAAAAATTACAAGACGACACAAATTGGTCTCAAATTCCCAAGGTAAAATTTTTTTCATATTTCCAAGTCATCCTGAAATGTATGATATTTATTTTACTTCACAATGTTACTTCAATATAGTCACTGTTTAAACAAAATGTATTTAGGAGAAAAAGGTACACAAGACATTTAATTGGGAATTACAGAAACATAAATTAATTAATTTATCAACAAAATAATAGTACTTTAAAAATAAATTTACTCAGTTTAATATAACGAATAAAAGAATTTTAGTATTGTGAACATGTATTTCTTTATATTTATGAATGACAAGTGTGCTATAACATTACTCTAGAAGAAAAAATATGTATGGAAGCAACATATTACAGATAGTTTAGAAACTTAATAACACCATTGAAATTTAACTAATTAAAAAAATTAATATTTGACAAAAAGCATAAACACACGCATATAATTTTAAAATATAATATATATATTAGGGTAGATGGAAATTTAATTTTTCACAATTTCAAAATCTAACTACAGTAGACTCCCTCAAATCCGCAAACCAGAAATCCGCAACTCTCTAAAATCCGCACATACTTTATGGATGTAAACAATGAAACTTTCAGATTGGATATTTGGACAAAATGTGATTTTTTTAATTTTGTATCAATTCCATATATTTTTTAATTTTTAATTTTCTCAAAAAAACTCTATTCATGTTTTTTTTTTTTTTTTTCATGAAGGAAGAAAAATTAAAAAAAAAAAAAAATAAGATATTGCTGATATCACTGGTAATCACAATTTTCTTACCAAATATATTTATGCATTAATCAAGATTTTTTGGTTACTAAGCCTGGCTAAACTTTAAAAAAAAAAATCCTTATTTTATGATTTTGATGTGAATTAGTAATGTACTTTTATGAGGCAAGTTTTGTTGAATAATTTTGGAAAAATATATTTAATTTTTATAATGAATATTTAATCATACACTATTGATCATTAACTTGATCTTTGCTTTTAATATTTTAATCATTTTGAAAATTATCTAAATTTTTATTATTTTAATTTATTACTTATTTTAACATTTTATTATATTGTAAGTATTCATTATAGTCCTGAATGCACTATTAATAGCACTCAAATTACTGTTTAAAAAACGTAAACAAAGCAATGACCAGAAATCTGCAAAATTCTAAAATCCGCACAACCTCTGGTCCCAAGCTGTGCGGATTTGAGGGAGTCTACTGTATATGGAAAAAGATGTGCTGTTTTATGGAGATTTGGAGAAAAAATAATTAAAAAAACTAATTTAAAACTTTAATACTGCTGACACAATGTTGCAATTCAGAAAAAAACTAATATTGGATAGCTAATTCAGAAAAAACTAATATTGGATAACAATTCAGAAAAAAACTAATATTGAATAGCTAATTTTCATTAAAAATAATTGTTTTAATATTAATCAAAATCTACCTATACAGAAAATTTGTTCTACTGTATGGAGATTAAGATAAGGTAATTAAAAAAAAAATCATAATTTTAATATTGGCACAAGGTAGTTGAATTTCACGTATTAAAACATTTTTACAGTAAAGAGTCAAAGTTATTTTTTTAAGTAAAGCATACATTTTAATATTTTTTGCAATAAGAAGACACTTAAATAGTTAGAAGAAGGTATTTTTCTAACTATTAGGTTCCTTCTTATTTAACAAATTCTTTTTATTAAATCAAGAAAATTTAAAAGAAAATCTGATATACATTGGCATGAAGTTTTGTGATTGTATTCAAATTCATTATAAAACCGTCTCACCTATGTGGTCCATAAACGGCAGAAGATGCTTCCATGAGTGTTTTGACTATATGCTCAGTAGCTTGAGTGTGGCACGGAAACCAGTTGAGACTAGATAGCATTGCAACCAGAATGATTGCTGGATTTACTATTGCTTCTGAAATCATGTCATCATTTAGTCGTTGAGTTAGTGGACATTCTGTAACACTTCTCGTCTAAATCAAATCAACATAATCCGTTGCATTAAGGTCAATAAATGTTCTTTCAATTTAGTCAGCGAATTTTCAAATGAGTAATTAGTTCACAATAATTACATTATATGTCACAAAAAGGTGTACTATTTCCCAACCTTTTATGAGCAGTAACTGACTCAACATTAGCAGTCAAGTGCGTTTCTGGAAAAGGCAATTCATTCATTAAAAAAATTTTATAGCAAAGAATACATAGTTCTCTTTCCTGCCAATACATTCCAGCTTTCTTGGCTCATAATTCTATAATCCCCCCCTCTGTATTTTGGGTGTAATAAATATGCTGATATGGTAAAACTGTTTGGTTAAAAAAATTTTTGATTATTGCAATATGACTTAAACAAAAGATAATTCACTATAGTACTTTTCAGTTAGCTGGGTACCAGTGTTATCTATACATATGTACTCACGCACATACATATATATATATATATACAACAAAATGCAATAATTGTGTATTACATACACAAATATATGTATATTTATACATATGTACATCAAAATTTGTAAATATCATATTTTCAAAAAATATTTTAAAAAATACGATTTTTTGATACATAACCAATATTTTCAATATATATCCGATATTTTCAAAAAAGCCAAGTTACTATTAAAAATAACTTTTTTTTCAAGCAGAAAATTGATTAGAAACTATATTGCGCTGAACTTAAAAACTTAATCATACATTATTCTAATTTTTTTCCTTACATTTTTTTGCTTAAAACAAAATTAAAAAGAGAAAGAATTTGCTTTATACAGTTATTAAGAAAAATTAACTATACGATTTATTTAGTTTTTATTTTTTTTTATTATTATTATTTTTTTTTGTCGTTTCTGTGTTTAAAAAAAATCTGAAATAAATAAAAAGTTTAAATACAAGATATTTTTTAATTAAAAAACTTGAGCATAAAAGAAAGCTTTTCTTATTTTTGAATTCATTAACATGTTGTACAGTTTAAACTCAACCGAACTAAAACTAGAATAAAATATTTTCTAATAAAGCTGTATATAATTTATTATTTAAATTAAACAGTTTATGTATGAATTAAATAATAATTATGTTCTGAATTAATTAATAATTATGTCAAAAAAGTAGTTCTACATTTAAAAATAGAAAATTTAAATTTAATGCTCGGAAAATATATTTGTTTTCTTCTTTGCTTAAAATCCTATTGTCACAGACAAAAATTCTGTATTTACATTATGACACAATCATAATAATTCAAAATTTCGTTTACATTTGAAACTGAAAATATCAAAAATACCTTTGCACAGTGATAATTTGAAAATAAATATCAAATGTATACAAAATATTAACCACCTTGATATTTTCAAAATAAATATTAAGTGTGTGAAAATATCAAAAATTTTAAACATCTTGATATTTTTTTAAAAAAAGATGAAACTACATCAAAAATCTTGATATTTTGAAAATAAATATTAGATTTAGAGTCTTATGTCTATACAGTAGAGGACCTATTATCCGGAATTCTGAAATCCGGAAGGACCCGTAATCCGGAAATGAAGACAATTGAGAACGAGGTGAATCATGATGAAATGAATGAATCATGAATCTTTGATCAAATGTGCGTTTTTTTGAGATTTTAAGATTTCATGCTTTTTTGGCTTTTTTTTTAAAAATTCACCTTTTTTCTGCGGTTTTTTTTTGACAAAATTTACGTTTTTTTTTTTTTTTAACGCAAATTTTTTCAAGTATTGCTTCAAGTATCAAAATTCACAAGTCATTCAAAGATTCATGATTCATTCGTATCATCATGATTCATACCCATAAAAAACGCAATTTTTTTTACGTATAGCGAAAAAACTCTGCAAATTCGTCAAATATCGCGATAAAACCCTGCAAATTTCGTCAAATCTCGCGTTAAAACCCTGCAAATTTCGTCAAATATCGCTAAAAAATCCTGCAGGTATCTCGCAAAAAATGCAAATTCTGTGAAACAATCGCGGAAAAATCCCATGTAATCGCCCCCCTCTAATTATTTTACGATTTTTCGTCACCTTTGGGTGGTGGTGGATTAACGGTATTTTACGGTTATATATATATATATATATATATATATATAACGCCAGTTAGCAAAACGTCCGGATTTTGAAGAGCTCTGAATTTTGGATGTCCGGATTTGAGACTTTGTACTATAGTACAAGAGTCAAAATTGTAGCTTAGTGTTTTTTCCGCAGACTTCTCATACAACACACTTTTCATTCATATTCATAGATAGCAGTGCTATATTCCGTTTTTTTTTTTTTTTTGAGGGGGGGGGGGAGAGTCGAGTTTCGAACGGACCCGAAATCCGGAAAATTCCAAAATCCGGAAAGCCCTTGGTCCCGACGATTCCGGATAATAGGTCCTCTACTGTAGTTGTGCTGAGGTCTGGATAAACAGGAGTAAGGGGGTGCCCAAACATCCCCCTAGTTAAGCACATGTCACCTTACCCTTAAGTTATTTTAGTAAAAAGAATATGATAAACACGTTAATATTTTAAAGCTATCTTTTATTTTTCAAATATATAGACATAAATATTAATTGTGGATTAGATTTATATACATCATCTTCCATTCAGCACTACCATATATACTCGTATATAAGTCGAGAAATTTTAGACAAAAAAAGAACTTCAAAGTGGGGAGGGTTGACTTATACACGAGGCCTAAAAAATCTATAAATAAAATATTGGAAAATAGGCTAGCGAATGGGTGCTGCAGCACCCCGTTGTTTGTAAAGTACAAAATCCAAAATCGGAACCCTTTCAACCTCGACAATTCTGAATTTAAGATCATTTTTAGTTTATTTTTCAAAAAAAAAAAAAAGAATCTACTCTACCCTGTTGCAAGGAATAAAAAATTGTAACCATCCATTTTAAGGAATCATTCACCAAAAGGAAAGATTCATTTGAAATGACTCCGAAAAACGAATGAATCTGAGAAAAATGGGACATATCCCAGAAAAAAGGAACAAGTCCAAGAAAAAAAAGAATAAATCGGAGAAAATGGAATGAATTTGAGAAAAAAGGAACGAGTCCAAAAAAAAGGAATAAAACCAATTTTTTGTCGTCATTCTCTGATTCCGATTTATGACATTAAGCATGATTTTTCGGACGATACATTTCTTTTTGGAGGTGTTTCATTTCGGAAAGAGTCCGAGGAATCGTCCTTTTCAGAGTCGTTTCATTTCGGAACGATTCAGAGGAATCGATTCTTTTCAGAGTCGTTTCATTATAGAATGAATCTGAGGAATTGGTACTTTCGCAGTTGTTTCATTTCGGAACGAGTCTAAGGAATCAGTCCATTTAGGGGTCGTTTCATTTCAGAATAAGCCCGAGGAATCGTTCCTTTTTGGGGGAAAGGCAATCGGTTTCCGCTTTTGGAGGGGGGTCGACTTTTACGTGGGTTTTGATTTTTTTTTTCTTATTTTGACCAACATAAGTCAGGGGGTCGACTTATATGCAAAGTCGACTTATACACAAGTACAGTAGAGGACCTATTATCCGGAATCGTCGGGACCAAGGGCTTTCCGGATTTTGGAATTTTCCGGATTTCGGGTCCGTCCGAAACTCGACACTCTCCCCCCCCTCAAAAAAAGAAGAAAAAAAAAACAAGGAATATAGGACTGCTATCTAGAATATGAATGAAAAGTGTGTTGTAAGAGAAATCTGTGGAAAAAACACTAAGCTACAATTTTGACTCTTGTACTATAGTACAAAGTCTCAAATTCGGACATCCAAAATTCAGAGCTCTTCAAAATCCGGACGTTTTGCCAACTGGCTTTATATCTATATCTATATATATATATACCGTAAAATACCGTTAATCCACCCCCCCAAAGGTGAAGAAAAATCGTAAAATAATTAGAGGGGGGCACTTACACGGCATTTTACCGCGATCGTTTCACAAAATTTGAATTTTTGCGAGATATCTGCAGGATTTTTTCGCGATATTTGATGAGATTTGCAGGGTTTTATCGCGATATTTGACGAAATTTGCTGGGTTTTATAGCGATATTTGACGAAATTGCAGAGTTTTTTCCTTATGCTTGAAAAAAATTGCGTTTTTTATGGGCATGAATCATGATGAAATGAATGAATCATGAATCTTTGAATGACTTATGAATTTTGATACTTAAAGCAACACTTGAAAAGATTTTTTTTTTAAACGTAAATTCTGTCGAAAAAACGCAGAAAAAAGGTGAATTTGGAAACAAAAGCCAAAAAAGCATGAAATGTAAAAAAAAATTCGAAAAAACGCACATTTGATCAAAGATTCATGCATCGTTCATTTCATCATAATTCGCCTCGTTCTCAATCTTCATTTCCGGATTTCGGGTCCTTCCGGATTTTGGAATTCCGGATAATAGGTCCTCTACTGTATTAAAAAAATTGGAATCTTCAAAAGAAAAAACAGTTTGTTCAAATTGTTAAGAAAAATAGTTTAATTCAGAAAATTAAGAGCCTAAGTTTTTAAAATTTGAACAATAAAAAAAAATCCACAGATTATTTTTCCTTCTATTTTTAAAGAAAATTTTTTTGTTTAATTTTTTTAAAAATAAAATATTTACTAGAATGTTAAAAAAGATTATTGGCTTTATAATCCCACTTTGAGACTTTTTTTATGGAAGAGTTTTTTTTTTTTTAGATTCTTCTTTCTCTTGCATATTTCTGCAATTTAGTGAGGAATTAATCCAAGTTCTTCATGAGAGCAGAACTTAATTTGTCATTTTGCTTTCTAGTTCAAAGTCGAAAGCTTAACTAGTGGTCAAGAGGTTCTGCTCTCAAAACAGGTTGATGGGAAAAGCTGGGTTTAAACCCAATTGTGACTGTTCGTCTGATCATTTGGAGTTTTCTTCAAACCTTGGATTTCCTTGCTTAAATATATTTAGGCTCCCTTATAAAGACTCTCATGGAGGGTACTCCTCTTCTTAGTACATATATCTCTTGTGCTGATAATTGACCAATCATGGTCTGAAAAGGAAGCAAAAAAAGTTGAAAGGGAAGGAAAGTATGAAATGATAGTTTGACTATTTGAGTAGCTGGGGGGGGGGAGGGGATGTATAGACTTTCCTATTTTGAATATAAGAAATAATTTTGTGTTTGGTGCCATTTTTTTTGACATTCATGAAAGGAATATGATTAAAGTCTTTCAACTCAATATAGAAAATTTTTTACATGATTTTTAGAATTGGGTAACATGTTGAGATAGGATTCTTTGCTAATCAGAAAAAACTGCGGCAAAATGTGGAAAATTCCCATGAAAAGATAAATAAAAATTTACAACATTTGTTTATATTATATGAATGACTTCAGGTATACCGGTACATTCCTACTAAATCTTGTAGCTGTGCAAGCTGTTTTTTTTTCTTTCCAAAGTACTATTGTGTTGTGTGTGCATTCACACATACACAAACATGTATCTTTAATACTACAGACGCATCATGATAGTATAACTTTTACCATTATGATAAAATTTAGCATATATTACCATGATCTGCTTTACCTTTATCTGTTCAACACTTTCTAAGGTAAAAATGTGAATTAGTAATCAAAGAATAGTCTTTATTTATAGTGAAATTTATTATATTGTCAATGATTATATCATTTAGCTGGACAGCCTAGTGCTGTCGGAAAAACAAATTTATTCCACAATTTAAAACAGTAACCTGAAAACATACTTCTGCTACCACTGGCAGATTCGAAAGGGAGATCTTGAGAATCATGAGCTTCCTCTAAACACCAACAAAAAATTTAAAGATATCTTTTTTAAATGAAATACGAATTAAATTCTTTAATTTTTTTCACAATTCTCCCAAATCTTTCTATTTCATGCTCCACTTAAATCAAAATTAAGTAATTTCTGATTCGTTTATTATGTTAGTTTTAATCTCAAATCCAAAACACTTATTGAAAAATGATATGATGCCTGACTTTTCAATGGATCAGTAAGAGACTGTGTATCATTAAATAGTGTTTCCTATTTGTCGATAAAAAAGAAGACTTATAAAAAAATTTCATGAAATTTAACTTTTTAAACTGCATTTTAAAAGGTTAACTTTGACAACATCTTCTGTATAAATCTTTGTCTTAATATGAAAGCAGGGAAGTCTCTAATTTCTAGGTATCTGAACAAAATCAGAATGTATATTTTTACAAATATTAATGCTAGCTTTTTAAATTTACAGATGAAAATGACTTTGTGTAAGTATAAAAGTAGTCAGTTTGGATTTGGAAATAACTTTCAATGTAAAAATTTCTCATAAAGAGATATATTCATCTCTGTCCACCCCCCCCCCCCTAAATGGTATATTCATGGGGTGGGCTGATGTGGCTGCAACCCCCTCAAAATTTGTAACAAACATAAAATATAATTATGGAAGTTTATCAAAGTGTAATGAAAACTGCTGCGATAGAATATATAGGGAGCACAATTTAAGCAGGTTTTCATTAAAAAGGTAGAAACCACAATGTAACCTTTTCAGCCAAGTTTCTGTTATATGCAGGCTCTTTTTATGCTCCATAAAAATTGTGCTAATTAAGAAAATAATCTGCTTAAGACGATATTTTTTGCAGTCCCATGCGATTCAATCTTAGCACCTTCTGCATAATATATGCCAGGGTGTAAAAAATCATATTTTCTTTAAACTTAAATTGAATTTTTCCTTTAAAACAAAGTAAATCTTTGTTTTAAATAAATGTAACTGCTCTATATAGAGAGAGCTGGTAAATATCTATTTTTGGTAACATAAATTTGTAAATGAAGTATTCCTTTGTTAGGCTTGCAATAAACTCAAATATTTTATGAAAGCTTCTGAAACATAGCTGAATTGGCATACCATATAATGATTTACTTTACAAATTTTAAAATAAAGGTTTTAGAAATGAAACTACGGAAAGTTAATCACACACAATTCACAATAACAACAATATTGTTTACTTATTAAGAGATTTGAATAGAAAAGACAGTTTGGCAGCTTTTTCCACTCCTAATTGATTTTATACTAATTTGCTATGTATAAATAATAAGTTTGAAAACATTCTTTGGACACCTGCAGAAAAAAAGCCTTTTCAGTCATAATTTGCTCCATTAATAATTCCTTGGAGGAACACAGTCTTTTACAACTGTGAGACTTCCACTAATGTAAAGTGTTAACTTCTTTCACTACCGTTTCTTAAAATAAGGGCCCATTAACTGGCTTTACACGAGCAATAAATTTTAAAAGAATAGCAATGAAAGTATCTTTATTCTATATATCTTTGTAATTATCTTTCACAAATTCAATTTTTTTGTTTTTTTCTACTGCAGATAAGTTTTCTGGCTGAAATGTTGAAGACAACAGATATTCTAAGAAATATATTGGTGTCAAAGTTTGATTGTATGTGTATTTGAAAGATGTATTCACAGCAGATTTCTTGCAATCACTCAACACTGTTTTTGTTTAGATCTTGTTTGAATTTTTTCCATTCATCAACAGTTTGAGCAATGCTACAGTTGTCTCTCTGTACTCAATCTACAGCAACATAAATTGGTTTTAAGCATAACAGTAAATCTTCCCTTTTTTGATACCCATATTCCATCAGCTTTGATCGTATATTTGCATCAATTGAATCTCTATTTTCCTCTGCAATCTGTATTAAAATAGGTCAGTTCTTAAAATAACTATCTAACTTCAATTTTCTCATTAAAATCAAATCAAGTTTTATTCCTTTTCCTTTCAGCAGACATTTTTTTGGAGTTTCAATTTAGAACTTAAGTAATATGTAATTAATAACAACAAAACTAACTAAAATAATGTAATAGTATCAAAAATCGTCTACTTTAAGTAAAAGTGTTCAAAAGATTACCATGTGCTTCAGTAAGAAAGAAATGTGATTTCAGTAGAGATTGAAAATGTCCGCACTTTGTGCAAATAGTAATCTGGAAAACAGGTTTTGAGATAAAGAAACTAAACCTCTTTTCACCAAAAAGGTGCAGGTGCAGAAATATGGAACACCCTAAAAGAGACTTTAAATAGATAAGAATGGTCAAGTGAGGAAAGACTAGGGACAAAAATAGAGGAGGAATATAATACTACTGATTAAGAAAAGATAGCATAAGTGAGATTTAAATTTTCAAGAGGATTTTTAGAGATTAAATTTAAAAAAATTATTTAAAAAAATCAATTGATTTAAATCATGATTAAAATCACTGATTTGAATCATTAGCATTACCTGCTATGATAAAAATCTGTTTAAAGCAGAAAAATTAATTTTCTTATGATTCCCTTCAGAAACTTTTTCTATATCTCAGCCCTCTCCAAAATAATATGTTTAAATACGCCACTGTCACCTTCCCACTTCCCCTCAAAAATAATAATAAGTCCATAATCTATCGTGGATTTTCCTTCAAAATTTCTTTGATCCGTCTGGTGAGTCCTAAGAAGTCATGGAATGACATTTTGAAAAACTTTCATGCATATTTACTGGTGTACGGCATGTATTATCTGAAATTTATCATCTGGCAAAATTTCATCTAAAAGACTTTGAATGAGATATTTTTAGATCTCATGCAGCTTCAACCTGTGTACTATACAAGTTTCCCAGCATTATTAAAAACCTTTTTTAATCTTTTAAATAAGTTCAGGTGCCAAAAAGTTTTACACTTTTGTGTACACTTAGTCATCATTTTACTTCATTGTTCTAAGGAGATTTATATATATTTTTCAACCATTAGATTTAATTTCGAACACTTTTGCATCCCCCCCCCCCTGTCATGCAAACAAAACTTGCGTTTGGTTTTTTTTTTTAAATAAATATCAATACACACAAATACGTCACAAATATCACTTTCTAAGATGAAAAACCCAACTAAAATAGAAATTTGACCGATTTCATGAGATTCTGTTTTATCAGGTTTTGCTGAATAAGATACTATTTGTACTTAATCTGTTCAAGTTAAAAAAAATATGGACATTCCTCCCCCCCTACCTCCATTTAAAAGGTTGGTTACCCTTCTTCTTCCTAACTTTTGTATTGAAGTGAAAATTTCATGTGTTTCTATTCTTACATTTATAGATATTATGCTACAATTTAAAGCATTATTAAAATGTTTTTTCTAGCATACAGTTTCATTTATTTATGTATTTATAAGTAGTTCAATGATTACTATTCAGAATTCTCTCTTAAAAAACAGGAAATTTATTAGACATTTTCTTGAAACATTTAAAAACGTGGTCGCACATTATTGCTCCTGTAGGTCAAATTTGACTGTAATTCATCTCATTTGAAATTAAATATAGTTTTTTAAAGAAGTGATCAACTATTAAAGTAACTTTATGATACTTTTTAATTTATTAAAAATATTAAAACACCTTGTAAGTGTGACCGCTTTAAGCTAAAATTTTGAAATTCCAGTAACACCTGAATGTTAGATGTTTTGTCTGTGAGTGCTCTGTCTGCAATGATTAAAAAAGAATTCAATTTTTTGGGTTCAAATTTTGCAAATAGCATCTTTTTTTTTTTTTTTTTTTTTTTTTTTTTTCATGTAGCCATGTTAGAAAGAGTGGATAATTTGAATACAAACATTGGAATTGGAAATAAATTCTTCAAAATTAAAGGAATTAAGAAATGCAAACACTTTTTGATTCAAAGATATCATGCTGACATTAATTGAGTAAATAGCTCTCATCTAAATCTAAAAATGTATTGCAAAATATTATCTAAACAAGCCTTATCTATTAGTGAATCAAATTCAATAAATTATGTAGTTTTTAGCAAAGCTAAAATCATAGTTACTTTCCTAATGTTGATAATTTCTAAAATCATCTATACTCAACTGTACAATTTAATGCATTCCATTTTATGATATACATTGTTTACCAATATGTCATCTTTTTTTCCTTGTTTCATCATTTTTATAGTTGAATTGAATTGTTATTGTTTAATTGAATTATTAAAGTTATAGTTCTTTTTCCCGATGGGGGCCTTGGTGTTTTTTAAAAAAGTTTGGCACATTTGGCTTCAGAAAATTAAATTTGTTGTCCAAAAAAAATGTAATAACAAACAAGCCTAATAAACTATATGCTTGTGTATAAATACATTTATATCTATTTATATATTCATTATTGTTTCTTATATAGAGTAGACGCCTTTAAATCTGCATAGCTTTTGACTAAAGGTTTACAAAGTTTACAATTCTGTGAATTACTGTTCTCTCTTTTATTTTTATTTTATGACACTAATTGATTATTCGTGGACCTGTAAACTATAAAATAACTATAAGATTGAAAGTCAATAATAAATAATCAAAAACATCACATTTATTTGACATTAGTGTTCTATATCAAAAATGATTTTTATTCGACTTTTTATTTTTACTTTTATAATTGTTTTACTAATTTATTTGTTCTTTCAATTCTTAAACAAAATTATGTTAATTTTTATAATTTGGTGACTTGTATATTTTGATCAAATTGATAAACTGTCAAATCAAATACTATTAATTTTTTAAACATAGTTTGAATATAAAGCACTCATAATGAAAGGCTTACAGTAACGTAAAATAATTAATTAAAATTTTAAAACAATAAACTAATAAATGTTAAGAAAAATATTACTATTATTTTTTTTAATATGAAAAGTAAAGATGAAGTAAAAAATTCATAATGCATAACAAAGCTGAGATAACTTTTCTTTGAATTATTCAATGAACCTTGCCTCATAAAGTTACACTAATAATTTGCATCAAAATTATAATATATGTGATAAAGTTGTAATTCATATTTAGCTATAGCTAAAACTAACAAACCAACTAAAAGATTAATATGTGAATGTGTTTGGGTAAAACGATCGTGATTGCAACTAATATCAGTGCTATGTGAGTTTTTTAAAGAATAAATTTATCTTTCATGAGAAAACACAAGTTCAATCATGTATATCAGAATTAAATATCATTTGATTATTTTGCAGATTTTAAGATATTGAATTTTAGAGAGTCTACTGTTCTAATTACATCTATTTGTATTAAAAGATACATAAACAACTTCTTTATATTATATAACATGAAAACAAAACCAATTAATTGCAATTTAATGGATGCTTTAAATTAAAAATAAAAATTTACTCGACGTTCCAGTTTATCTTTAAAACCATCCCAGGAGTTAATTTTCTAAAATACAAACGAACAAAAAACTACTTACATATTACATAATCTAAGACATTCAAACTAAAATAACAGAAATTTCACAAAAACATTAAAAATAATCTTAGTGGCACCCTCTTTTATTTTTAAAATGGAATTAAAACATAACTGCTAGAATTATTAAGCATACTTGAAAAGATTTTGTTTAATATTGTGTAGAAAAATTAGACTTATTCTGCATATATTTTACTCTTTAAGGAATAGCCTTGTAAGTTACTGACAATACAGATTCTTCTTACAATGCAATAGCAAAGCATCACCTCTATGAAAATATATAAAAATGATTTACATAATAAACTCTCCACTGCATTGCCAGGAACTTTCCTTAAATGAAATATAGTAGACTCCCTCAAATCCACACAGCTTAGGACCAGAGGTTTTGCAGATTTCTGATTATTGCTTTGTTTGCATTTTTTAAACAGTAATTTGAATGTAATAAATAATGCAATCAAAACTATAATAAATGCTTACATTATAATAAAATATTAAAATAAGTAATAAACTAAAAAAATAGAAATTGAAATAATTTAAAAAATGATTAAAATATTAAAATCAAAGGTCAAGTTAATAATCTGTAATGTAGGCTTAAATATTCATTATAAAGTTTCAATGATGCTTCCTAAATTATTCGATGAAACTTGCCTCATAAAGGTATATTACTAATTCACGTCAAAATCATAAAATAAGGAGTTTTATTTCAGGTTTAGTCAGAATTAATAACCAAAAGAGCTTGATTAATGCATGAATATATTTGGTAAGAAGATTGTGATTACCAATAATATCAGTAGTATGTGGAGTTTTTTAAAAATAAATTTCTTCATGAATTCAGTAATATTAACAAAAATTATAATTAAAATATGTAATGCAATTGATATAAAACTAAAAAAGTCAAATTTTGTCTCTATATCTGAACTGAGTTTTTCATTGTTTACATCTGTTAATTATGTGCAGATTTTAGGGAGTAGACTGTCATTTATTGAATTTGACAGTACCAATAAATGTATTAATATACTTATCAAGAAATGAACAGTACCAATAATGGTAGGATGTTTAAAAAAAATCCATTCTTTTAAACATTTTCCTAGAGTCTTAAGAAATTTATTTAATATGTCAAGCAATATATGTAATGACACTATTTCAATTTCTATTTCAGAAGTTTAGGTCAATAATTTGAAAGGACTTTTTTCCCCACAGTGTTTCCAGTAATTTTTTTAACTCATTTTTGGATGATAGCACTACTAATATTGTTTCAAACGTTTTTATGAAATTTCTGTATATTTTTTAGCTTGACTATGTCTTTTATTATGCATAATATGTACATATTATTTTGTTAGTTTGTATTTTAGAAAATTAGATCCTAAATATGGCTTTAAAGAGAAACTGAAACAAGAAGTATAATTTTTAGGGAAACATTGATTTTTCCAAGTACTGTGTATCCAATTTTTTTTTTTTTTTTTTTTTTTTTTTTTTTTTTTTTTCCCTGCTGGATATGGATATTTAGCCCTAGATATGCTTAAAGTTATCTTTTATGTTTATTTATTTTTTTATGTAATCGCATGTCAGAGCCATAAATCTAGAACATGTCTCACATATCATTCAAAAATTTTAAATATATTGAAACATAATTTACAAGAGCTATATTTATTTGAATAACAAGGCTTGAAATTAATATTTTCCCTGGAGGGAAGTTTTCCTCCCTACATCCCTGCCCCTTTATAAGAGGAGAGAAGTTGAACTGTTTGTGGAAAGCAAAAATAGCTTTATTTTTAGCACAACGCCTGTCATAATAGTATGGTGAGAGCTATTGATGTTCTATTTGCAAGGGATATAAGGGCAAAAACTTTTTTACTCGGCTTCCTTTGGTTAGTTTCAAATATCACTGATAGATGACACCGCAATATCTCAAGCTATAATACTGTTTAAAAGAACCTTTTAATTTCAAAATGCAAATAATTTGGCATTTCATTGCTAACGAGAAAAAAAAAGATTAGAAGCTGGATGAGTATATATTTTCATGGGCTAGTTTGTGTTAAAAACATCAAACTTCTTTGCTTACTATACTAATTAAATTATATTATGTTTTAGATGTAACACAAGAAGATTTTGCAAATATCCTCCGTGCTGAAGAATAAAATTATGGATTTCTCTTTTCAGAAGAAAATTCTTGTAAGTTTTACTTTTTGTTGTTTTGGTATCTCATCATTTATCAGTATCTCATTACATTCCTGCCATTGATGTTTTTCAGATAATTTTATTAGTTTTGCACTAATAAAGCCAGTTTTTTTTTTTTTTTTACTTACCTTTTTCCTGCTTTCTCAGTAGTATGACTTTTGCATCTTATAACTTGAGTACCAAGCAAGTGATTTAAGAAAAATCAATTGTAGTAAAAAATACATTAACTTTGCTAGTTCTTTTACCCTTGTTCAGTGTCTAGCTGTTGAGTATCACTGCATTTTAATTTTAAAGTACATAATTTTTTTAATGTTAATTTTTTTATATATAATATTTTTTCCATCCCAATTAACAACTGTAACTCAATCCATACCAGATGGAATAAGTGTTGTCAAAAACACATTAGACCTGAATATTTAAATTGATTGATACCCCAAATCTAAAGAGAAAGAAAATTAAAAGTAGCCTGCAAATGTTACCTTTAATATCAATCTTATGAGCTGTAAAATAAATTGATTTGATGTACAAAATATCCCCAGAAAATTGAAGACATATTTTATTATTATTATTATTATTTGTTATTGATAAGGAGCTATATATAAAAAACATATCATTTTAGGAGAGAGGGCAGTTTGGCAAATGATATTGTAAGATATCTCTTCATAAGGGAAGGCGGATTTGTCTTTTGATATCGTTATCATTTTTAATCCTGTCCAAATTTTTTTCTCTTTTTATCTGAATCTTAGTTTTTAAACCAAAAGAGTTTGCTATATTTTTTTCAGTTTGTTACCCTTTTTATGAAAATACAAAGTTATTATTCAAATCATTAAATGATTATAAAACTATTTAATTTCAAAATGTGGAATACCTTAATCTTTGTCATTCCTATTCTGTTATAAATGTATGCATATATAATCAGCTGTTTGAAAAACAATGTGTGAAGTATGTTTGAAATTATTAAATGATTATAAAACTCTTTAACTCCAGAATGTGGAATACCCTAACCTTTGGCATTCCTAGTCTTCTGTCGTAAGGTCATATATAATGCGCTGTTTGATAAACCACATGTGAAGAATGTTTAAAGTTACATTTTTTACTAGTAAATAAAAAAGAAAAATGTTGTCCGCATGTTTTGTTAGTAAGAAGTTCTGTGCGGTAACAAGTGCTATAATGCATTATTTCTATTGAATACATTATGTCACAAAAAATTATTATAAAATACTTTTTGTGTTAAACATATAATATGAATCATACTTCATAATAAATTTTACTATTTAGTAGGTGCTAAATATTAAAAGTTTTAAAACAATAAAAAATTACAAGATGTTAAAACATTGATGTCGTAAGATGTTGAAACCCTAGTACTTTCATCTAACCATTACCCGTCATCAGGAGAACAATTGTAACTTGAAAGATATATAAACAGCATATATCTTTCAAGTCAGACCTCCTCCTTCCATCCCTTCCTATTTTTTGTTGTTTAATGGTTTCACCCTGATGCATAACCAACATAAATCTCAACAGTTGCAAAACTTCCTCTGATGATGGCTAATAGCTAGCTGACAACAGTAGCGTTTAACATTGTATGACATCAATGTTTTAACATCTTGTAAAGCTTTATCATTCTAAAACTTTTAATTTTTTGCACCTATTAATTATTAAATTTATTATAAATTTTGATTCATATTATTTATTTAATTTATAAAGATGAATATGATGTATCAGTTTATGATGTAGAATTACTATACATATCTTTTTTTAGTGTTATTTGGTATCAAAGTATTAGTGATATTTTATTGATTCTCTTTGTTTGAAAGTATAAAGTATGTAAAAAAGAAATGTCGCCATATTTGGTAATCACTAGAAATAAAAAAAATTTAATTTTAAGACATTGATAATGATATTATTGAGAAGGGGGGTAAATGATAGTGTATGATATTGTAAGAGTGGTGTCCAATATTATAAAAAAGTTAACGATAATGATTTATTAATCGCAAGTAAGTTATTATAAAAAGTAATTCAAAATGCATAAAATTAAGTGTCATCTATAAAAACTTTTAAAAAATTATGGCAACAATGCATAACTACACAGTATGATTAACTGCTTTTACAACTTATAAGAAATACAAGTGAAATTGAGTTCGGATGAACATACAGACAGAAGAGAGGCAAACATTTCCTTTCTGTATCGAATTATGTATATGCTAAACAAGTAAGTAGAATTTTATGGGAGAAAAAAAAAGTAAAATTACTAGAATGCAAAGAAATAAATTTTGTGTTTTTATCAATTTGGATATGAGAAGGTCGGATATAGTAGTGTCTACACTATTGCATACTCACCTACATATGTAATCTATACCTATGAAGAAATACTCAAGTTCTGTAGTATTTAAGAATGCATAATGTATAATGTGATAGTATGATGTATGAATATTTTTACTTTTTAAAGAAATGACAGTTTTGAATTCTGATACTTTATTTAGAGTCAAAATTTTGTGCTATTATTTAAAAAATGTATTTTTTTTATTATTTTTCTTTTTGTCCTTAGATTCAAACTTGTATAAAGCTGTGTAACTGAAATTTCATAAGTCATTTCCTTGAAAGAAACTGGCTGCAATATCTCCATAGTGATACTTTGAAAAAGTTTCTGTTATCATCCGAAACTAAATTTATTCACTTAAGAAAATGTCATCAATTACAGAAGAAATTTCTAGCTCTAATGTACAGCTCTTTGACTCTCAAAATGCTAATAAAGAAAAACATTCCTCTTTTGATAAAGGAGAAAAAACTTTTATTTGTAAAGAATGTTCCAAAACATTTTCTAAGAATAGCTACTTAAAAAAACATCTTTCATTCATACAGGAAAAAAGCCCTTTGTTTGTGAAATATGTTTCAAAGCTTTTTCTCGTAATCATGATCTAAAAAGACATCTCTTGATACATACTGGAGAGAAATCTTTTGTTTGTGAAATATGTTTAAAAGGATTTTCTGATAAGAGTAACCTAAGAAGACACCGTTTCATACATGCAGGTGAAAAACTTTTTGTTTGTGAAATATGTTCCAAAGCTTTTAATGATATAAGCACTTTAACAAAACATTTCTTGACGCATACAGGGAAAAAAACTTTTGATAATGAAATATGTTCCAAAGAATTTTCTCAAAATTGTAATCGAACAAAACATTTTTCAACGCATACAGGAGAAAAACCCTTTGTTTGTAAAATATGTTCCAAAGGATTTTCTTTGAATGATGATCTAAGAAAACATCTCTTGACGCATGGAGGGAAAAAACCTTTTGTTTGTGAAATATGTTCTAAAGGATTTTCTTATAATAGTATTTTAAGTACCAATGTCTTCACTCATAGTTATACTGCAATAGAAAAACCCGTTGTTTGTGAAACATGTTCCAAAGCGTTTTCTTATAATCCTAATCTAAAAACTCATCTCTTGATGCATACAGGAAAAAAACCCTTTGTTTGTGAAATATGTTCCAAAGAATTTTCTGATAGGAATACTCTAAGAACCCATCTTTTTGTACATACAAGAAAAAAACCTTTTGTTTATGAAATATGTTCTAAAAGATTTTTCCAGAATAGTAACCTAAGAAACTATCTCTTGTCACATACAGGAAAAAAACCTTTTGTTTGTGAAGTATGTTCCACAGGATTTTCTCAGAATGTTAATCTAAGAAACCATCTCTTGGCACATACAGGAGAAAAAACTTTTGTTTGTGAAATGTGTTCCAAACGATTTTTCCTGAATAGTAATCTAAGAACCCATCTCTGAATGCATACAGGAGTAAAACCATTTGCTTGTGCAGAATGTTCCAAAGTGTTTTCTCAGAATGTTAGTCTAAGAACTTGACATATACAGTAGAAATTTTTTTTTGTGTGAAACATGTTCCATAGGATTTTCTCAAAATAGTAATCTAAGAATTCTTTTCTTAACATGCAGGATAAATTATTTTTATTTGTGAAATATGTTCCAAAATTTTTTCTGATGAGTAACCTAAGATCTCATCGTTTAACTCACTTTTCAGAAAGGAAACCTCATCTTTGTACAATATGTTCCAAAAAGTTACCTCATAACCATTATTTAAGAATATATTTGTCTCATATCATGTAGACAATTCGGAACATCTCCTATATTTTTATTTCCTAAATTGGATTTGTTCCATGTAGGCAGACGATACCGTGCTACCTATAATTAAAATCTCAGTGTCCAGAAAGTGAAAAGAAGTGAAGTGTTTTTTTTATATTATTATTCCAAAGTTGTGTTTGAGAAATGTGCAGACGATAATGCAGCAGTGAGCTGCGAGTGAGTGTTATTCTTTTAATAAAGTGTTTTTTAATATAATCAGTGCCTATGGAATAATTTGTGTAGTGTGTGCATTTATTTTACATGGTCCGACGTTCCGGGAGGTGAAAATAATTATTTATGTGAGTGAATAATCATCGAATTTGATATATGTCCTGATGCTATGTTAAGAGTTCTATTAAAGATCTGTCCAACGTTCAACATGAGATTCGTCGAATAATATTCTGCTTAAATTAGTGAAGTGTTGTGCTCAAATAATGGAAGTGTTGTGTTTAAGAAGATATTGTTTTAAGAGTTAATGAATATTTTGACAAAAAAAAAATTGATACCGATCGCTGGAAATGCTTTTTGGAAGCAGTCAGAAGTTTACATGCTGCTCTTCATATTTCGTGAAAATTTTCTTTGAAACGACTTTGCCAATTAAAATTAAAGAAGTCATATGTTGGTTAAATCTGAAGATGAACTGTTTAAATTATTGTGTGATTAAGATATGGGCAAATAAGTTGGCTTTTTGCATATTGAGTGGACTTTTTGCATATTGAGAGAATAAACTTTTCAGTCTGTTTTCGTGGGATATGATAAGAGGAACTGTGCTGATTTTTTTTAAAAGTTTATCGCTTCCAGAGAGACAGTGCTAGTTTCATTATGTTAGTGTGATGAAAGATGATAAGACCTGAGTATGGTCTGCGTCCTAGACATTGGTGTTTATGCATTTTTGTCGTGAATGTCATGGTGCAGCAAGTGAAGTGTGATGAAAGTTTCATTGCCCTGAATGCTCACAAGAACCTTTCAGCTTTGTTTTTCTTGAACTGTACTCTACATAGCCTATGACGACTTTGCCCAGTTGGACTTTTTCCTGTGATGCCTTATGGTGCCTGAAAAGACTTCATCCTGATAAGTTTTTGTTTCGATCATGAACTGTGATCTACCGATTCTAGTACTTTGTGTGATGGAGGACTTCTGCAGTAAAAGTGAAATTTTTAAAATTCTTTTTATTGAAAATGAAATGATTTTCTTTAGTTTAATTGAAAATAATTAAATGGATAAATTTTTAAGTAGTTTATGTGAAAAATATTATATAGAGATATTTATTAAAAATGAAGTGTTAAAACCTTAATAGTTTTGCTATATTTTTAAACTGTTAAATTTAATTTTGAAGTTTAAGTATAATGAAGTTAAAAATTGTTACATCTATATATATATATATATATATACAGTAGACTCCCTCAAATCCGCAAAGCTTGGGACCAGGGGTTGTGCGGATTTTAGGATTTTGCGGATTTCTGGTCATTGATTTGTTTACATTTTTGAAACATTACTTTGATTGGTAATTAAGCATTATAATTAATGCATATAATAAACTGAAACATTAAAACAGTTAAATAAAATATTTAAATAATTTATTAGTTAAAAAGCAAGTAATTATTACAAAGGTTAAATAAAATAAAATAAAAAGAAAAATATTAAAATAAATAAATAAGATACAATACTAAATATACATAATGATGAGGAAAGATCAATCATTTTTTAATAAAGAAAAATAATTGCTTTTGTTACTTTCTTTTTAAAAACTTTCACTCAGTTTTTAAATTATATTTTACAAACATAGATAAGGTAAAATATTTAAATAATTTATTAGTTTAAAAGCAAGAAATAATGAAAAGTTACATGAAATTATACAAAATAAAAATTTAGAAAAATATTAAAATAAAGTAAATAATAATTAAGATATAAAACTAAATATACATAATAAAGAGAAAAAATTTATTTTTTCTTGTGAAGAAAAATTTTTCCTTTTGTTATTTTTTTTACAAACTTCACTTATTTTTTTAGATTATATTTTTTGAACATTGACACAATAGTTGTTTGTTTTAATCTTTTGTTACGTTGTTTTGTAATATCATCTTGTATCTGTTTAACTGTCATTATCTGTTGCTGACTAATAAAATTCTGTTTTTCTAAAAAATTCAAATATTTGTCTCCTATGGCTAAACCTTCTTCAAGGTTAATGTTTTCAACTTCTTCATCAGATTCTGTTTCTGATGTAGAATCTTCATCAATGTTCAGAGCAGAAGATATTATCTCCTGGTCAGTTTTATTTTCGATAACTGGGATATTATCGTCAGAAGATATCCAGTTTAATACTTCACTATCCTCTAAATTATCAATGATATTACTTAAAGACTGCTTTGCAAAAACCGGTAATTCATGAGTTTTAACTTCAGCAGCACTTGGATGAAACCCATCAAATGTTGAATCATCATTCTCGGAATCTATAAACAACGATGGAGGCCAAACATTATGCCAGGCATGTATTAAAGTATCTTGCGACATATCATTCCAAGCATCTGCCAAAACAAAAAGAGATTCTTTTAGAGTAAAAATCTGCCTGAATCGTTCAAGCATATCAGCCGATGAATCTAAACTTAACAACTTTTGTAAAACCCTTTTCTTATAATAGCATTTTAATGCACGTATGATACCTTGATCCATTGGTTGAAGGAAGGAAGTTGTGTTTGGCGGAAGAAACTCTCCTTTTACATTCCCTTTTTTAATTCAACATCATGTGCTCGGCAGTTATCTAATAATAACAGAATTTTACTGTCTTTGTCTAACCCTACTTTTTTACTGTGTTCAAGTGCTTCAGGAACAAAATTGTTCTCAAACCATTCAGTAATTATCTCCTTAGTAACCCAAGCATTTTTGCTGGCTTTATATATAATGGGAAGTTTGATATTTCGTAATACACGAGGTTTTGCACTTTTCCCCACTACTAATACCTGACACTTGTGGGTGCCAGCGGCATTGCTGCAAATAAGAACTGTGATTCGTTGCTTATCTTCTTTAATGCTTGATGGATTCTTCTCATCAACTGTTACTAAAGTTTTACGTGGTAAGCTGCGCCAAAACAGTGCTGTTTCGTCCATATTGTATATTTGCTCTGGATTTAATTGTTCTTCTTTTACAAGATTGGTAAAATAATCAATGAATTCTTCTGCAGATTCATTATCTGCAGATAATTTTTCGCCGCATGTCTTTATATATTTTATTCCATGCCTCTGTTTAAAACGAGTTAACCACCCTGAAGAAAAAGCATATGAAACTTCAATATTCATCTCTTTATGCAGATCTTTAGCTTTTTCACAAAGAAGGGGACCTGTTATGGGACCCCTCACTTCTACGTTGTTTAAACCATTCATATAGCACCTTGTCTAGATCACCAGATCTGGCTTCATGCATTGTTTTTCTTTCTGAAATACCAGAATTGCTGTCACTATTCATATAAAAATTCAAAATTTTTTCTTTTTGTTTCTTAATGTCATATACAGTTCTAGGGCTTATTCCATAAGATTTTGCTAAATAACGAACAGAAGAACCAGAATCCAATTTCTTTATAATTTCCACTTTCTGTATTATTGTCAAACTGACATGTTTTCTTTTCTTTTTTTTTAGCATTAGAAAAATTTAGTTCATCCATATTGATTGACAGAATCGATCGTACTAAATCACTATCTACGAAATCACGAAACAATGAAAGAACTACGAAATCACGAAACAATGAAAGAAAAGAACCGAAAACCGAAACTAAAACAGAATGGCGGTTACAGTTGTAGATGTTGTTCAAAAGTTACTGTTGCACTGTATTTTTTATTTTGGATAAGAAAATAATTTACACTGGAATTGTAAAAAAAAAAAAAAAAAAAAAAAAAAAAAAAAAAAAAAAAAAAAAACGGAAATTTATGTTATGTTTATTTAGATTTAATAAACAAAAAAAGCTTGATTAATTAAAAAAATATTTTGGAAAATGATCGCAATCACTGTCGATATTAGTGCCATCATAAGTTTTTTTCAAAACAAATACTCATTTTCTTTATGAAAATCTAGATGTCAATCATATTAACCAAAGTTACAAATTAAAATATATACGTAAAAAAAAATAATAATAATAATATTAATAATTACCGTTAAATCTGCGTAGATTCCTCTTTCACTCAAGACGAAATTGAAACTGAAACTTTTTCGTAACCAAGCGTCGTTGCTTCGCGCATCTGCTATGCGCAGTCTGCTTCTAAAGCATATTTTTCTCCTTCGCTCTAAAGACGCGCGCGGCAATGTTACGGTGATACAAGAAGTCTCTCGATTTTTCTGAAGTAAATTCATGTTTTCTTCACTAAAAACCTTGTATTTAGACATAATAATCAGGATGACATATTAAATACGTACGGTGTATTGAAAAAAAAAAATAAATATTGAATCACAACGAAACGAACACAAGAAAAATAAACATTTCAATTAGTTTACACTGGCTAATACTATCCGGAAACTACAATAAAAAGGGAATCTTTCAAGGCTCAAAATGTACTGGAACAAACCGGAGCGATATTCTAGTTCCTGAAATTATGACAGATAAAGTTCCGATTTGTAAAATTATGGTAAATATCGTTCTGGCTCATGCAATTATTAAAACATAGTGTAACTGTTATACATATATATATTTATATATATATATATGTAGTTTATTGTGCTCTAACTTTTTTTATTGATATTTAGAGTTTTAATGCCTTGTTTATATTGCTTTATATATCTACAAATAAATCTGTCTATACATTAAAGGAAAAAAAAAACTTTAAAATATCGTGCCGGTTCGTGGATTTTTTCATTTCGAGCCCTGGAATTTTGATAAATATATGCTAATTTATATCAAAATCAAAAGTAATATAAATTTATTTAGTAATAAATCTGCAATAGCCAAAAGAAAGTGATTAAAAATAGTTTTGTAAAAAAAAATGCGTTAGCCGCTGACTTCAGCGCCATCTTTGTTTACATCATTGTTTACATCTGAAAAAATGCGCGGATTTCTGGTCATCGCGGATTTTAGGGACGCGGATTTAAGGGAGTCTACTGTATATATATATATATATATATATTAATTAACATGCATGCATTTGAGGATTTTTGAAAAATATAAGATTTTGAGAGTATATTTGAACTTTGAATAAAGTGTGTAATGTTTTAATAGACTCTTTTATATATTTAAAATTTTTAATAAATTTAAAGTTTTTAAAAAACTTATAAGGTGCTTAAATGGTAGAAAATCAGTTTTTGGTGCTGTCTACGGGCGGAGATTTATGAATTATTAATGAAAGTTTATAGATATTTTTGAGTAATTTAATATCTTAAATTTTCTTTTGTGACATGGCTCCAGAGGTTTATTTGATCTTGCTGATTTCCTGGAGTTTATGTCCTATTCTTTTTAGTTTAAAAGTTTGGTGTTTTTTTATATAATCTTAAAGTTTAGTATATGATGTTTCAAAAAATAAAGTATATTTTTTTCAGTATGGGAGGTTTCTTGATTATTAGTGTTAGATTTAGGGAAACATGATCTCACGAAAAATTTGACATATTAAGTACAGAATATTCTAAATAAATTTGAATTTTTATTTACTGGATGAATTTTATTATTTACTTTACACCAGTCATTGATTTAGTGCATATAACCTATAATCGGTGATAAATATTTCTTTTCTTTTTCTGAGTTCTCATAAAAATATTAATTTTTGCAACATGTTTTACAGATTCTTTTTTTTAGAGTTTAAGAGTTGATTTAGAGTTTAAGAGTTGATTTAGAGTTTTAGAGTTGATTTAGAGTTTTAGAGTTTAAGAGTTGATTTAGAGTTTAAGAGTAGAGTTTAGAGTTGATTTAGAGCTTTAGAGTTTTAGCGCCATGGAAGAGATCCGCCATTTTAAGTGTTAGGATTTTCGAGTTTGGTCTGGTACATTTATTTTTGTCCTGTTAAATGTGTATGCAAATGTTCAAGGAAATATGTATTAAATATGATTTATTTTTACAGATAAAATGAATAATTAATGTTTGTTTATTTCTGTTTTAAGTATAGTTGATTTAATATGTAGTTTTTCTGTAATTGTGCAATATTTTTTGAATATAAATCACAAAAATAGCAATAGATACTTTCCATTTTGGGAAATGTGAAAGGCATGATCCCGAAACTTGGTGCTACACAGATACCCAAATTGGAAAGATTAAATTAGAATAAGTATTGAATATATACATTAAGTTCTCTGTGGATAGCTTGCTGATGTTGTTATAGGTTTTCCGTTGTGGGCAGTACAATTGTCATGTCTTTTGAAAATAGCATATTCTAGGGATCAGTATATTTAAAGATTTAAATTGTTTACTTACCCTCTCTGGTGAACAGAAATGTAGAATCTTCTGAGTTGGATATCTTAAGTGAATAGTGTATGACCACCCCACGAAAGCTTGAAGATCTGCTGAAGTTTTTCTGTTGGTTGAGAGGTAGTTGTCATAGTGGAGTATGGTTTAAGCAAGTTTGGTGTAATCAGAATTTGGAAACTTTTGCTGTGGAGTTTTCGTTAAAGTATTTTTTGCAGTTGTTTAGTGTCATGCCTGCTCAGTGCTGATTTGAGAAATAATTTTTAAAGTTGACTTTAATTGGAAGTTGAAAGTTGATCACGTGTAAGGCTAAAAGTTCAACTCTTTTGATCAAGGAGTCTTTGAAGATCTGATCCATTTTTTGATTGAGTTGATGGATCTTTTTGCGGATATTTTTTTTTTTTTTTTGGTATTGAGTTTAAGCAATTGTAAAATGTTGAAATAGATATGAAAATAAATTAATAAAGTTTTTGTTATATTAATGTAATAGAACAGATTTAAATATTTTGTGTTAGATTCAACTGTAGGATTGCATTTTTTTGAAATTGTTAGAATTGTCTCCTGAATGTAGAAGGAACATCTTTCAGCTGGCTTGTCAAGTTTTCTAAATGTGTTAGACTTGGTCAGATAAAACTCAAACTCCAGTGAATATAAGAGCAATAGTTTGGAGGAACCATGTTGTAGTGTAAGAGCGAATGAACCCTATGGGCTAAACTTGGTTTAGTTGGAAGTGTTTAGTATGTGATGGACTCTTATGGAATTGCTTGTTTTCAATTCTTGGGCTGAATTTTTGGGATATTTAATGGAGATTTTTCGGAATGAAAATTTTTGTTTTGAAAACTGATGTTAAATTTGCTAAATGTTTCTGTGTTTAGTGGAGGGGGATTGATTTTCAGATGTTAACTTTGCTCCTCGCTGAGTGACAGAAACAATCATGTGATAGTATATTCAGTCAGCTGTGTAAGTTTTAGAGCTTGTGAGGAGAGTTTAATTTTTGTGAAAGTGTTTTTGTACTGGTGAGCTATTTCTCAGCAACCCAGGCAGCACAAAACTGTGGGCCCATGTGGGTCCATAAGGGCTCCATATGGACAGAAGGGCTTTAGATGGGCCCATTTGTCCATGAGAAACCCGGATACATCTATGAAAATTAATTTTGTTGTATGTGGTTCGGAGTGCATTTAATATGTATTTATTTTGTTACTAGATGTATATTACTTTATTAATCCATTAAATTAACCATAAAAAATAAGAAAATGTTGAATTAGTGAAAACTGTAACTGTTTAATAAAACTATGTAGATTTGTATGGATCGATGTGGGCTACCTATATAGATCTTAATAGAAAATCTATCAGAATCTGGGGACAACTCTTTTAGTGTTATAAATATCGTTTTTTGAGTTAATTTTAAACAATACTTAGTGATAATATAAATAATATGTAGTATTTTATTATATAATTAAATATTATTTTTATCATATCCGTGATAATGATATAATTTGTAAATAATTTTGTAATTTATGTGGTTTGGAATGCACTTATTATGAATTTATTCATGTATTTATTATTATAATATATATTCTTTTATAAATCCATTAAATTAACCATAAAAAATAAAATGTTGAATTAGTAAATAACCTTTAATAAGTATTCAATAAAACTATGTAGATTTGTATGGATCGATGTGGGCTACCTATATAGATCTTAATAGAAAATTTATCAGAATCTGGGGACAACTCTTTTAGTGTTATAAATATCGTTTTTTGAGTTAATTTTAAACAATACTTAGTGATAATATAAATAATATGTAGTATTTTATTATATAATTAAATATTATATTTATCGTATCCATGATAATGATATAATTTGCAAATGATTTTGTAAATAATGTGGTTTGGAATGCACTTATTATGAATTTATTATTATAATATATATTCTTTTATAAATCCATTAAATTAACCATAAAAAATGAAATGTTGAATTAGTAAATAACTTTTAATAAGTATTCAGTAAAACTATGTAGATTTGTATGGGTCGATTTGGGCTGCCTATATAGATTTTAATAGAAAATGTATCAGAATCTGGGGACAACTTTGTAATGTCATAAATATAGTTTTTGTTATTTAATTTCAATAAAGATTTAATGATAATATAAATATCATGTAATTATTTATATTATAATTAAATATCGTTATCATTACGCGCATAATAATGATGATTACGTAAACTGATTTTGCAGTTTAATGTGGTTTGGAGTGCATTATCATGTATTTAATTTATTACCAATTACATATTCCATTTTTAATTCATTAAATTAACCATGGAAAATAAATAAATGTTGAATTAGTAAATGTGTATGAATTATTCAGTAAATTTATGTAGATCTGCAGCACTGTGAAAGAGGGGGGGGGGGGCGGGTGTTCGCTCCGGACGCGCAAGTTTAGGGGGCGCCAAATTTATAGCCTGACAAGAAAAATTTTATTTTTATTTTAATTTTTATTGTAAATTGAATTAAATTTTTAATTTTAATTTTTAGCCTGACAAGAAAAATTTCGGGGGGGGGGGGAGGGGGGAAGAGGGTGCCAAGTTATAACTTTGTCCCTTCACACGCTCCTGTAGATCTGTATGGATTTGAATAAACTACCTTTATAGATCTCAGTAGCAAATCTACCAAAATCTGAGGAGAAATTTTTACTGTTACACAGTGTGTTTTTAAGTTAATTTTAAATCAGATTTAATGATAATGTATTTTCATTAAATGTTTGCATATTTTTGTATTGAAAAAAGTTAAACACATTTACGTTGGGAATTTATAAATAATATCTCGTATTCCGAGTTTTGCCAAACCGCCAAACTACTCCTAAACTAGATCGAAAAGCGCGGGCTTTTGATGAATTGTTGCGGGTTGGTAACTATGGAAACAAGTTTCAACCGGTTTGGCGCCGCCGTCTCGTTTCTCGTCCTCAGTTTGCCGGTCGCTTTTTTTTCTCTTCGCTTAGCCTAGTCTACACCTCGTGTTCCGAAGTCCCAAGAGAATATTTTCCCCTTGAATTTTAACAGCTCAGCTCTTTAACAAGTATTAAAAAGTAAGTAATATTGTTTTTATCTTTTTTCACAATATAATGCATGTGAAAAGATATAATTTTTTTCTTTGATAATTGTTATATGACATACATGCTTATATGCTTAATGTATGAAATATCTAGAGTTCGATGCAGTTTTTCCCCCCTAAGAACCCATTTTATGAAAAAAGTAAAGGCTCGTTTTTCAGAATATTTTATTTTTTTTATGAAAAAGAGCCTTTTTTTGTAACGAAGTTTGAAATTCCAATTGCTTAAGTGCAATCCAACCAAGCATTTATTAATAATTTTTTTATGTTCTGCTAAAGTTTTCCTTTCTGATGAACTTGTTTTACTTGCAAATTATACATTAAAAAAAAAAAAAAAAAAAAAAAAAAAAAAAAATCAAAATGTATGTTGAAGAGTATTTTTTTTTTTTTTTTAATAGAGCGGATTTTAAGAAATTGCGAAGAAGCCTATTTTATCTAGAGGAATATTGTAAAGAGGCCTGTTTTGTTTAAATAATTTTTGTGAAAGGCCCTGTTTTATTTTAAAACCTTTTGTGATGACATTTGTATTTAAAAATTGTGAAGGGATTTATTTTATAAATTTATCGTTGCTGTTATTTGTATACAAAATATCATTATGATCATGTAAGATTTTACAGTTGATTTAAATAGCATTGTAACTAGAGTAGATGTGCCAGTAATAGACATCCTTGCTATCTTTTTAGTTTATAAAAAATCCCCCTGCATGGGATTATTGTTGACATTCTTAATTAAATCAGCCAGGAATCAGAAAATAATTTTTCAAAGTTCCATGTTTTCCTGTGAAAATCTTAATGGACATGCTAAGAACTGGATCCATTTAATAAATTTATATTTTCTGGCAGCATTTGCATGTTTTTGTTTTGGTAGAAATAGAAAATTTTGAATTTTATATATTATAATGGCCATTCACAACATGTAATCTATTTTTAAGATTTTAAAATACATGTCCATTACTGGAATGCTTAATTTGTCTGTTTCCAGTAATAGATACCACTGGTAGACAATGCTAAAAATGAAATTTCAGTAAGGTCATAGTGCATAAAATATTCAATTAACTGCAAACCCAAGTAATCAAATTTAATTTTTAAATTGCATTTGCCAGAATGTAATAAACATGTTTTTAAAAATAAATAGCCGCTTTTAATTAATTTTTTGTAGTTAATAAAGTTTTCAATATTTTATTCTTTTTTTTTCTTTGTATTTAATAACTATGCCTTGCATATTTTATAGTATAAAAATCAAATCAGTCAAGAAGCTGAAGGGCATAGTCAAAGAGGGGCTCATAAGGCTTAATTTTTCCCCATTTTTTATAAAAACAAGTTTCAGAAATTGTTAAAAATCTTATTTTCTAAGTATATGGTAGAAATTGGGAAATTGAGTTAGTAGCCAGTGATCGGTAGAAGCAATTTTATTAGTGGCCGCTTTGATGTTACATACTTTGTCATTTAGTTAAACTATAATCGATGGTACTACTGTTATCCCGTCGACCAAAATACCATTGCCAAATTATAAGATTAAATGCCAATAATGGATGATCGTGAATGTCAATTCAATGACATTAAATAACGATACACATGTTTAAAATGTCCTTGATTTTTATTTCGACTTTTTATTTATATTTTTATTAATATTCTACAAATTTGTTTTTTATATTTAAAATAAAAATTACGTCAATATGTATAATTTGGCTATTAGTTTGGCGATTTGTATAATCTGGCAAAATCGGTCGACGGGATAAGAGTAGTACCTAATCGATATATACATATTTTTCTATACAATTAAAAAAAATAATAAAATGCTATTTGGATTTTATTTAATTAGTAAATGTGTTATAAATTAAATCCAAGGTGGTGAGTGTATTTTGAGGGTTAAACAGTAATAAAAATTTAACCTGCTGAGCATGTGACAGGAATTGAAATATTGAAGATACTGCAATGTCCTTAAAATCTGCTTGCATGTGGAATCCTCATGAATATATTTTGCAGAACAAAACTGTATTTAAAAAAGGAATTCAACTAAACGGTAAGCACAAGGCGAAAAGACAAAATATTGAACATACAGCTAAGTTTTTGAAATCTGCTTGCATCCATCAGGAAAAAGAATTAAACAATTAGCTGATTAGATATAATCAAAGTAGCGATACATATTTCTATGAAAAAGCAGTATTTCATTTGGCGATTGATAAGATTTTTTTCATCGCCACTTGGTGAGTAGCGATTGATACTTTTTAATTGCCATTTTTATTGCATCAGTCACCACATGGTTAGTGGCAACCATTAATTTTCACCTATATTTCTAAGTTTGCTTATTCATCTCCGTCAATCATTCTATCAATATATATATATATATATATATATATATATTATTTCTTTTGTATATTTCTAATATTAGTTTTCAGATATTTCTAATTATTATTTTAAGTAATATTTCAAATAGTCTCTGAAGTTTAATTGTTAAACATAGTGAGGCAAAACTACACATTAATACTCAATTTTTTTTTTTGTCTGAAACCCTTTTCTCAATAATTTTATATCTGTAATCAACTAATTTTTAATGCTATTTTAAACTAGCAATCTTATGGTAATTACAGTAATTGATGCATAATGAATGATTATCACAAATATTTTAGTAATTATTGGCATCCTAATTGTTTAAATTTATTTGAAAATAACTATTTTGTATCATTAAATTCTGGTTCAAATACAATCATGAAAACGATTATATTAATTTTTAATGGGTATCCATTACTAAAACAGGTATTCATTAGTAGCATTTTAAGTGTTTTGATATTATTTCTGTTTGCAATGAAATTTTTACTCATATTAGGAAATGAAACTATAAAAATAGTAAAATAGATTACTGTATATAAGTCAAGAAACTTTTAGACAAAATTTGGGAGTTGAAAATGAGGTGTCAACTTATACACAAGTTAGTTAAAAAAGAGATTGTATGTTCAGGGGGGAGGGAGCTTTTAAAGTTGGAAAAAGACATAAACATGAACGATGGTTATTTTCCTATGATTGACAAAACTAAATAAATAAATAAGCTCAATAATATCCCTGTAATTGCTCTACACCCATTTTCTCTGGGGATAAGATTTCCTCAGATACTGGAGCATTCCTTTCGATAGTTTAATTCCCTTTTTTAAAAATGTTCAACTTGAGAATGCTTCTAGATATCTCTCCTGTAAGTCCTATATTACATTGAAGTAAACTGTATTTTAGCAACATAATAAGTAGTGCCATGTGATAGAAGGGCAAGGGGGGGGGTGCAGTCACTCCGGGCATGGAAATTTTGGGGGCACAAAACTTATACAATCATTTTTGGCCTCTTATAAGAAAAGGTTGGGTCGAAGGGTGGGGGGTGGGGTGCCAAATATACAGGGAGTGAAACTTTGTCCCGGGCGCAGTTTTTTCTTTGCGCGTCCCTGATAATAAGTAGTAGTTTGTCTTTGTAAATAAGACTTCAATAGATTTATTGCTGAATTGATTTGAAGAGGTTTCAAAATAGTTAAACTTCAACATTCTACATTAAATCTTACATATACTAATTAAAAACTGTAATTTTAAAAGTTGAATTTAAAAATAATAAATTATATATAAAAATATATTCATATAAAATCTATTAATTTAATGAAAATTTATTAATTTTTTTTATCCTTGTTTAAAAATTATTTTTCAACATGCTATCAGAAATGGGTTTGACGTGTACATGAAAATTCAATTTTTTCCAAAAATTATTTCAATCCTTTCCAGCACTGGCAAATTCTGTCAATAAAATGAGAAATTATCAACTGACACTGGAATTTGGAAACAACTTTTTATGAAATTAAGAATTCCTTAAAGCTTTCACTGTAAAAATAAAATTTTATTAAAATAATATTGGTGCTGTTTGAAAGTTTGGAATTAAAATTAGGTATCTCGGGACTGGGCGCAGTGTGCTGAAAAGGGTTAAGAATTTGGAGGGGGGGGGTTGACTTATATATGATATGTATGATAATATAATATTGGACTAATGCAACATAATTGTAACTGTTGATTAAAAACAATTTTTAAAACAATTCCTTAAAGGGCCGACTTTAAATTATGTCATGCTTGGAGGGGTGTGGGGCTCTTGAAATTGTGACAAGGGGGGGGGAGGGGTTAGAAGAAAAGTGACATAACGCATTTTGTTTGGAATAAAAACATTAAAAATCAACAGATTAAATTTTGAAATTAAAGTATTGTATTCATAATGTAAAGATAAAATTTAAAGTCAAATGTACTATTAAATTCTACTTCAAATTAAAAAATACTACTGCTTCAATTTGCTCTTTCATATTAATATTTTATTACTAGTATATATCAGTTATAATTTTTGTTTTGAGCCTTAATCTGTATTCATACAGAAAAAGTACACAAATCACTGTTATTGTTATTCTCACAAAAGTCATTAAAACACAAATTTAAGTTTAAAAAAAGTTAAGTTATAAAATTTGAAATATGATATATAACATAGTGCTTTGTTTCTGAACTTCATGTATCTGTAATTTAGCGTGGCATATGATGAGGGATGGGGGGTGGTACTGTTAAGTAGAGATGCAATGAATAGTGGTTTGGCCGTATAACAGAATACCAATTATTCGGCCAAGTTAGCCGAATAATGAACTTATTTTTGTCTAAGAACAAAATATAGTATGCACTATATGTAAAGCTCTTGTATATTTCACAAAAATAATCTTGATTTAAATATATTTATGAAATTTTTTAATTTTTTTAAAAGCATAAAAAAAGATATTTGGATATGTTTTGGCCTAAAAATTGTTTCAATATAATTTGCCTCCCCCCCCCCCCGAAAAAAAATTGCAAAAAGTTTCTCATTAGATACTGTATAGTTGTATTTTAAAATAATGAAACAATTTTAAAAGTACTAGAAAACATAAATTTCAACTTTTAGATGAAAGAAAATAAATCTTAAGAAAAACCACTGACAGAAAGGGTGCAAAGAAATCAGTGTAGACTTTATAAAGCCCTCAATAATAACAACAACAGGGTCATTCCATCCCAAATCAACCAGTGACTCAACCTGACCCTTTCTGATTTCAATGAAACTAGGGGGGTTAAATGCTAGGGATCATTCTCTATGATGATATAAATTAAAGCGATAAACAAAAAATAAAAATATGCTCTTAAGTTTTTATACAATTAATTATTTAGATTTTGAAAAATCATTTTTTGACTTGCATAAATATTTTCAATTTTGAATTTCTCAAGAAGTTCTATAAAACATAGAAAATTTTATGACCACTCATTTCAAAGAGGAGTTTATAAGGTTTAATTTGATATGTAAGTCGACTATGTATAGTTAAGATAAATAAAATTTTAAATTTTTTAAAATTTAAAATTTGAAAATTTTTAGCTATTTTTAAAAAAATTGCATGTTTGTTGTCATATTATAAGCTTTAAATTCTGAAATTTTTAGAGTGGGATCTCAATGGGATCAGGAGTTATTAAATAAAAGCAAAAATTACCATAAAAATAGCAATTTAATTCTGTCTATTTTGTTATTTATTTATTATTTGTATGGTAATTTTCAACTTTTATTTCATAACCCCTGATCCCATTAAGATCTCACTCAAAATTTCAGAATTTAAAGCTTATAATATTACAACATACAATTTTTTCAAAATTTTTAAAAATGACTAAAAAAAATTTTAATTTAAAATTTAAAAAAAAATTAAAATTTTACTTATTTTAATTATACATAGTCGACTTGCATATCAAATTAAACCTTATAAACTCCTCTTTGAAATGTGTGGTCATAAAATTTTCTATGTTTGATAGAACTTGAGAAATTCAAAATTGAAAATATTTATGCAAGTCAAAAAATGATGATTTTTCAAAATTTAAATAATTAATTTTATAAAATTTTAAAGCGATAAACAAAAAAATAAAAATATGCTCTACTTTATATTATAGAGAATGATCCCTAGCAGTTTCATTGAAATCAGAAATGGTCGGGTTGAATACTGAATTTTGTTGGTTGATTTGACATAGAATGACCCAACAACAAGCTATTATTATTATTATTTTGCTATGTCTGCACAAAGTACATTTAAGAAGTATACAGTGAATGTTTTTAGTTTTAGCGGAAAGAAATATCTGTAAGGAAAATCAAAATAGATGTAAATGTGAAAATATTTAATATGTAGTATCTTGCATTACTGTTAATCTCAAAATAATCACAAAATTTTAAAAGTATTAGACAGCATAAATTTCAAGTATACTTATATAAAAATGGGCAGATAAAACCCATTCAGGGTATGAAAGTTAAGGAGGGGGGGAGTGTAAATTTCAAATAAACTTTGTTATTTTACATGAATATAAATTGTCAAATGAAAAAGTTTCACTATGTAAAAAACATTTTTTTGCAATATTATTCCGTCAAGGCCGAACAAGACTTGATGTTCAGCCGAAAATCGTTTCATCTCTACTGTGAAGTGTGACACTTTTTGAGAAAGAGGGGGAGAGGGGGGGGGGGTCAAAATATTTTTTAAAAAATCTGACTTTTGTGGACTGACTCTAAAGCTGACCATTACTTGCACATCTACTTATATTAAATAAAATCATTATTCTTATTTACAACTATTCTCATTTATTTATGCTACATAAGTTCAATGGCAAATTTGTAAAAATAAAAAATTAAATGTAGAATATATTTCACAGTTTAATAAATAATGTTGCACTTGCAATGCTTGTTTAAATGTATGTTTGAATATACTTAAGTTTCATTATATGCTCTCTTGAACTTAAACAACTTAATAAAATCTAAACATATAAATAAAATAACAATGAGTAGAATAATTACTATGTACAAAAGAATATTGAAAATATAAAATTTTCGATATTTTGTATACAGTACATTTCTAAATGTTCTTTAAAAAGGCTGAACAATCTTGTTTTTTATTCATTAATAAATCCTTCATAAAGCCTTTTTTATATGTGCATGGAATTAAGACATTAATGCATATTCAAGCACTTTAGAATGAAGCAGTATTTTTCTTTTTCGAAAAATCATTATACATTTTGAGTTATAATGTAATACTCATTAATAAAGTTATCTTCCTGACAATTAAATCTCCAAGGTAAGTTTAATCTCTAATTTAGACAACATTATCTAAGAGATTGTTAAGTTTTATAGGAAATAGAAAAATGCTGTAATTTTTTGTATCCAAATAACTGTACATTTTGTGTAAGTAAGAATGAAAATGACTCCATAAATGTGTCCGAAAGTAAGCATTATTGGATTAAATTAAAAAAAAAATCTTATTCTGAATTTATTTTTTAAAATATTTACAATATTCGGCCAACAAGCCCTCAATATTCAGCTGACCAAGTATTCAATAAAAGAGTTGAATACCAAATAGAGGCCGAATGTTCATCCCATTTCTGTTTGTTATGTGATTGTATATTTTTAAATGTTAATTAGAAATAAAATAAGACTTGCGTATTAATACCTCTTAAAATTTGATAAGTGATAAAACATGTTTAGTAATTGTTTTTTTTAACCTTATAAAGAAAAAAAAAGGGGGTAGGGTATTAGAGATTATTGTAAACCAGATAAATCTATTGGTATGATTTTTAAAAAATTATCTGACATATTTCTAGTTTTCACTTCAGGTCACTAGCAGCTCCATCTAAGTTTTTTTTTCTTTTCTTTTTCCCTATGATGTTTTTATTATTGAGAAATTGGGTTATATGTTATATTCTAAATTAATTAAATGCCATTAAAAATACTTAAAATATGTATTCTGTAATTAAATCACTTCACTGTATAAAAGCCAGTTATAGCCAATTTTGGAAAAAAAAAAAAAAAAAAAAAAAAAAAAGCTGATTAAAGTTAATAACCATCAGTGTGGTTTTTTAAATTTTAGCTAGATTTTTTTGTTAGTCTGTTTTTGTTATAGATGTTTTTAGACTTTATATAATATATCAGAAAATAAAATTCATTGCACTTAGTACAAAAAATTATAGGATTTTTTTAAACAATAAAGAAGTAACAAAATCGTAGATCAGCTAATTGAAAACAGACAACTTGCTTATTACACTCAAGAAAAGCCTTGTATAAAGTAGTGTCAATTATTTTAATTAGGTTTAAACCAAGTGATTGTGATATTCAACAAATTTGCAAAAAATCTTTCATTAAAATAAACTTTTCTAAATATTTAAAATGACAATATGTTTGCAATTTCTCTGCACTCGATTGACAAAATTGACATTTTTTTCTATGCCCAATTTTTGCAATTTTTCTTACACAATTGGCAAAATGTGTAATTTTTCAGTCTTCAATCTGAGATTTGCTAGGATTTCCATAACTAGTATGCTTCAGTGTGGCACAATTGAAGGAACATTGTTAAAATGTTATGTACAGCAAAATTTATGAGACATGTCATTTTACAAAGTCTTCTTTCTTCAATTTCCATGACAAATATTGTTGCATTTTTACCTAACTAATTTTTGAAAATCCTAATTCAATAAAACAAACTGTTTGTTCAGTTATATGCATCATAAATCTATATGCTATAAAATTATTTCTAACTAACAAATTTTGCAATACTTCTATTCATTTCCTGTTTTGTTTTTGCAGATAATGTCAGTGAGTGGAAATACTAGATCGAAATATTGGAAGTGCAAAGCTGAAAAATATTTAGAAGATCTTAAGGTAGAGGAAAGAATAAATAAGATAATATCTTATAAGTCAAATGAAATACCTTCATTAGAGAATAGCACACGACAAAATTATTCAGAGGCATCAAATCCTGGAGCAGATTTTACGCTTCAAAAATCTTCTGCAGTACCTAAAATATTGGATGAAGCTGAGGAATCTGCAAAATCCTTAAGTAATGAAGATTTAGATGATTATATCACATCTTCTGATAGTTTAGGTGGCTCTGAGGATGAAACTGAATCAGAGAGAAGTACCTTAGATAATTTCAATGCATCTTCAGACTACTTGTCTGATGATTTGTTATCTACCGACAATGAAGAGAATGATTAGGCAAGTGGTCAAGAATCTGAGCTTTCTTTTGCAACAAAGTTAAAAAATTGGGCTGTTCATTATCAAATTTCCCTTACTGCAATATCTACATTACTTGTATTACTTGGTTCTGAAGTAAAGGATCTACCAAAAGATGGACGAACTCTGTTAAAAACATCTAGAAAAACAGAAATCCACACATTGGGTAGTGATGAACATATGGAGTATTTTGGATTTTAAAATGCTTTCAAGAAATTTGATTTGCTCAAACTTTGGCCTGACAGAATTCTAAACTTAGTCATAAATATTGAAGGCCTGCCTATTTTCAAAAGTAGCAGTTGGCAGTTTTGGCCTATTTTATGTCAAATTGTTACAAAATTTAATTTTCCTCCTGTAACAATTGCCTGTTATTGCAGAAAAAGTAAACCAAAATGTGTAAATGCATATCTGGCACCATTTGTCAAAGAAATGGCTGCAATGCTCAAAAATGGTTTTAGTCAAAATAATAACCATTTCATAGTAACCATCAAAGCTTTTTCATGTGATGCTCCAGCAAGAGCATACATAAAAGGGATAAAAATCATAGTGGCTATCATTGTTGTGAAAGATGCACACAGAAAGGCAATTATGTTTGTGGGAAAGTAGTTTTACCAAAAACAAATGCTGAATTGTGCACAGATTTCAGTGTGGCTCATATGCTAGATGAAAACACCACAAATATGAATCACCTTTATCAGAATTGAATATTGGTTTGGTTTCCAAGTTCCCTCTAGATCCTATGCATCTTCTCTATTTAGGAGTAATGAGGAAATTATTGCTACAGATTACTCATCTTGGTAAGCGAAGAGTTCGCATCAGCCAAAAGCAAATTCTTCTCATATCTGAAAATTTAAAAATCTGCCGAAATGTTTCACCAGCAGAATTAAATAGAAAATCCAGAAGTCAGCATGACATAGACCGATGGAAAGCTACAGAATTTAGACAGTTTCTTTTATATTTCGGCCCTATTGTTTTACGTAAAATAATTCCTGATAATCTATATAATCATTTTTTAACACTACATGTAGCAGCATCAATTCTATCGAGCCCAGAGCTGTCAAAACAAGAAAAAAATATAAAATATGCCGAAGAATTGCTTTTGTTCTTTGTTGAAGAAACTAAGAAAATATATGTTTTAGAAACTGTAACATATAATGTTCATAATTTAATACATCTGGCAGATGATGTAAGAGCTTTTGGAAATTTGGATTCCATTTCATGTTTTCCTTTCGAAAACTATTTAGGGTTTATAAAATCATTCATTAGAAGCCCCAGTAAACCTTTGGCTCAATTAGTTAAGCGTCTCTCTGAGCAAGATTCCATGTTTGAATATTCCAGAGAGAGAGATTTAAAACAGGAGCATACAGCTGGTCCAATAAAAAACATTACTGGCAAACAGTACAAGGTTTCTAAGTTTGGAAACAATTTAATCAACGTAAAGTCTTCGAAAAATAAATATGTCTTTCTTAAAAATGAAAAGCTTGTTAAAGTTTTGAACATTGTTAAAGCTTCTACAGATGGAGAAATCTATTTGATTTATAAAAATGTTCCAATTAAAGGGGATTTATATTCTTATCCTTGTCCATCTAGGAATTTGGGAATTTTTAAGATCAACCCATCAGAAAAAAAAAATTAGCACAAAAGTACAAACTGTAAAATATAAATGCATTTGTCATGAAGAAAACAATGGTTTTGCTATGGTACTCCAGCATGCTTTTTTTCAAAATGGGCAAAATTCTGTTTTAAATTCATCAGATTAGTTAATGTATATATATATTTACATAGGTTCAATATGAGACACATTATCTGAAAACTCCATATCTAGAATGTTACAAAGACCAAAATGCAAAATGATAATAAAAAAAATATTTTTTTCGTTTCAGATTATTATAGTTTTAAGTTGCATTTAACAAAATGGATACACTAAAAGCATTTTTATTTTAAATACAGATGAAAAATTTTGCAGTTTGCAGTTTTTTTAGATGAAAACAATGCAATGCACGTTGTCCCATCCAGCTGGATTTTGAGCAAAAACTCAGTGAAGTGGCCCAAATCTGGATCGGCAAAATCCTTAATTGAAAATTGCCTTGATGTCAAAGGGGAATGGATTGCAAAAAATATTAAGATCTATACAATGGCAAGTAAGTATATTTTAGCATGTTAAAATTTTTTTAAATACTATCCCTTTCTTTTTTTCCTGGATTTGATGTTTAAGTTTAGACATTACATTTAAAACATTTTGAAGAATCATGCAATCTAAACCTAAACTGCAGGTGTATGACTATAAATCACCTAGACGCTGGACACATTGAGCACAAATATCCTTTTAATGCAATGTGACAAATTTCTCAACTGTATTAACTGTACCATAATATCCTGTTAATCTGGCCCTCTCAAATTACTGTTTTCTCCTTTTTATAGACAAATTTGAAATTTTCAAAAAAGTTTCCTCCAAATAATTTACATGAATTTTTGAAAAAATTAAATTTACCCTCCCCCTCCAAAAAATAAAAAAAATGCATGTGAATTGCATTTGCATCGTAAATGTGCAAAAATTTAACTTTTATGTTTTTGTTCATTTTACCATTCATTTGAAAGTAAACTAAAACCTTTTGGTTATCACTGCTAGGCTTTCTACTTTTTCATCCTTATATTCTCATTCTCATTTAGAGTCAACATCAATTGTCTGAATAAAAGATGTCATAACAGTAGTAGGTGTGTTGATCATATTTTCAATGACTTTGAAACTTGTTTTTATTTTGCTGTGTTTCTTTACTTCATCTTCGCATCACACATCTGCTGGCACCAAATAGTTTTCAAGCTTTTTGTGATACTTTGTTGCACTTCATTTTAATGTCTTTGTTTCATCTTCATGCACAATATTTTCATATTTTCTAAAATATGAAGTGTGTACATCCCTTCACGGGTCATTGTAGTACATGTTTTCTTTCTAATTTAAACCAAAATACATATTCTACAGCAATCAGCATGACCCTCTCCCCTCCCTTTTCATATATTAACTTTTCAAGTTATCTTAAGCCTTTGTTAAGATTTACTTTGTGTTCAAAATGCTCATGAATAACAGATAAACAATAGAAAGAAAATTAGAACTGTACCGAGTACTCTGTAAATACTCGGTATTCGGCCTATTTGGCCAATACCGAGTAGGTGTAAGAATTTAATTTTTTAAGCATATGAATTTATAACTGATCTTTAAAAAGTTATTCGAATATCAATGTATAATACATGTAGTAATTAATAAAACTATTTACTCGGTATTTAACAATATGTCTGCAAAATATAGAAAAGTAAAGAACAAAAACCCTCATAAAATTTCGCATTTATACAAATAAAATGCTTTTTTGATATATAGGAAAACAGAAAAGACTTATTTTGAATAAAGAAACTGAAAATACAGTAAATGCAATAAAAAATTAATGACTGAATTTGTTATATTTCAAATTATGGTGCAAAAGCACCAAACGTTCTACATTATCAGTAGACAGGGCATTTCTTTTACTACTATAAATTTTGCCTGCCTCTAAAAATATACATTCAGAATAAACAGTTGTTGAAGGTGAACATAAGAGTATTTTGCAAAGTTGCACATAATCGGAAAAGTTTTTTTTTTCTCTCCCACCATGCAAATGAAGTGTCAGTTTTACATAAGTCTTCTGTTAAAAAGCCTGTATCTCTTTTTGTACCAATTCTTCATGCGGAGATTTTAAAATAGTACTAGTGCCACAATCTTTTTGTTCATTCGCAATTTCCTGAAAACATTGCCAGAAAATGGATGAACTTTTTGCTGGTAGTTACTCTTTTGGTTCATCTGATTCTCATGATGTATTTTTTGTTTCTTTGGTGGATTTTCAAGTTCTAGATCATCTACACTCATCAGTTCTAGAGCTTGCATTTTAAGACATTCTTAATTCACACATTTATAATTTCATTGAAAAAGGTTAGCTTTTTATAGAGATATTTAAAAAATAATAAATTTAAAATAATTTCATCTGTACACATGAAAAATGAAAAGAAACTGCAAAGCCAATACATTTATTTTAATCAAAAGAAAATAAAATACAGACACTTACAAAATAAATATGAAATGTTTTGCATTATTCAATGAATTGTTACAGTAAACACTTTTTTTTTCTTTTGATAGACAGATTTCAATTGTTGGAATAAATTGGAGGGTTAATATTTAAAAGGTGCCCAAATAAATTTCAAATTTAATGAGTTAATTTATTTATACTATATATGTATATTATATGTACACACAGGTATAGATATATGTACACAGGTATATTTATATATATGTGTACACCTAAGCTCACATTATGTGCACATCAGTGTTGTATTTTCTTACACAACTACTCGGCATTCGGTACTGGGCCGAGTAGTCAGTGGCCGAATACTCAGTACTCGGCTACTTGCCAAAGTACTACTAGGTACACCACTAAAGAAAATAGTTATTAACACTGGCTTTTATGTGTATAATTTAAAATTCACACTCTGCTGGTGTGACTGTTTTTATTTCTGTTTAACTGAAATTATTAAAATTCGTATTTCTTAAATTTTGGAACTGTTTAAAATATCCAGTGCTGCACAAATCAAACCTATGATGAATAGAATGGGGGCGATTTATGAAATATGCTTTTATTTTAATAGTTGTTCATTTTGAAATAATTTATTATTACTTATTTATTTTTCCATTGAGCTATTTAAAAATGCTTTGTTTTTGTTTTGAAGGTACATTAGAATCAGCAGAAGATAAATTAGAAAAAAATTTAGTTGCATCAAATGTTAGTGATTCCTCATCGAATGATCAGACACGTGAAAAATCTTCTAAAAAGAGGTCACATGAAAATTCTGATGATTCTGACCTTGATGACACAAACAATATAAAGAATCCCAAATTACTCCCTAAATCTCCATTTGAAAGGAAATCTCGGAAAAAGAAGTTAAGAATATCCAATTCTAAATCGGCATCAGAGTCATCTGTAAATACATGTGAAGCAGGTGAGAATATGTATATTTTACATTTATTTTTGAAACAAAAAGGTTGTATTAAGTATGTGATAGAAGTGAGACATGCTTTGCTCATGCCCCGAAACGGGCTTAGGCTCAAATTAGTATTTGAATCTAAAATGAAAATTTTATTTACTCACAAATAAAAATGGAGTGGGGGAAAAAAGCACTATTTGTGAAATAAGAATTAAAGTTTCTTAAAGAATTTAACTGTTATTACTGAGATATAAAGAGAAATACTTATCTGATGGTGAGGATTCTGCTCAGTCAATGTTAGTAACAAAGAACCTTTGTGGATCCTTACTTTCTGTTTGGGCCTTTTTTCCAGGTATGAGGTGATATTTTAAAACATATACCTATTCTACATGAAAATAGATTTTTAATTGAGTAAAAAAAATTAACAATTTTTACTATGTACTTTGCTGTCTGATTCTGATAAATTGTTTCAAGTTTTAAACAGATGTAGATTTTAAATCATCGATAGACTTCGGGAAGGGGGGGGGAGAATTGCTTCAAGTATGCCAGTTTTGAATATGAGAAATATTTTTAAGGATTTGGTTGGTTGAATATGGTCAAATAATTCAATTTGTTATAATTGTATTGATACAAATCTGGTTATACATTTATTTGAAAACTAATGCTCAAATGAAAGTATTTGTTGTAAATAAAAAATAATATATACTGCAAGTACTTTATATATATATATATATATATATATGTATATATATATATAATTTTTTTTTTTTTTTTTTTTTTTTTTTTTTTTTTTACATAGAAGTAAAATAGTTAAAATGAATAAAACATGCTTATTTACTACAGTTTTTTTTCTTCATTAAATGATAATTTACTATATTTGTTAGTCTTTTGTAAGAAAAAGCATATTTTCAACCAAAAAAAACTTTTAAATGAAGATTCTAAAAAGATTCCTTATCAAATTTTTATATAATTTTATGTATCCACATTAGTTAGTATTAAAAAAAAAAAAAAAAAAAAAAAAAAAAAAAAAACTGCTCTTTTACAGATTTTCCTTGTTTAGACACCATACTGACAAATCAGGCTGTGTGACACACCAATAACTCAAAATTTATTAATTTAGATTTATCCGTTCCTAGAAGTTAAGAGTTTGATTTTTGATTTATCTGTAAATGTACATACAGTGAAACCCTGATCTATCATTTCCGTATTGATCCTTTTATTTTTACTGTCCCTGCACAAATCACACTTAAATATTGTTAATGAAACCTGCAAACATTGATCTTCTAAAGTCGCTTTCCCCCATTCATTATTATAAATTTTCTCTCTTATGCAAAATGAAATTTATACCAATCAATATACATACAAACTGGAATTATTTTTCAATCCTAAAATAACTCATTTGTGCTGCTTGTATTATGGTGACAATAATGCAGATGAAGAGCGGTTTATATAGTAGAGGATGCAATTATGTTCCTATTGATCAAAATGTTACAACATGTGGTACCCTAAACATAGGAGAATTGTGCGAAAAAGCAAAAAATAAAAATAATGGCAAAGAAGCAGAGAATAATGTTCATGCCCATAAAACTGAGCCACCAGTGCCAAGCTGCCTAATGCAATTACGGGATTTAAAACTGCACAAACTTTCATATATGCATATGAAATTGCAGAAAATTCACCAGAATAATGTTGTATACCTTGAAAATTCATTTTTTGATTTAAAAATATAAATGAAGAACCAAATCTTTAAATTTCTTAAAATAAGTATCAATTTTCCGTAAGTTTGATTTATTTCTTTTACAGTTTCATAAGCAACAAATTGGCATTTATTAGTGTACCATATACATTGCATGCATTAGTAATGCATAACTATGTTTCGGGTTTTGAAGTTAATACGCATTCATTTTTTTTCTCTCATTTCTTGAAAAATGATAGGTTCTACTGTGTTTAAATGAGATGCATGTCACTATAAATAGTTGTAAATAATTTAAACTTTAAACGGTTCTGCATTATATTAATATTATGTAAAAGTATCCGTAAGAAAATATACTTTTAGCTATTATGAAGTACTATATATATGAAATTTGTTATTCTAGCTGCAGTGGATAACTTAGATGATTCTGAAACAGTGCAAAATGATTCCAGTGATCTATGTAAGTTATTAGTGCTTTTTTTTTCAGTATATATTATGCTAAAATTACAATATAAAAAATAACTAAATTTCTGTATACTAGCAGTTAGGAATGTCCTCAAAACTCCTGAAATTTAACTACAGGGTAGAAACATTTATCTAAAAGAATATTTTCAGATAAATGGTTCAGATGGTAAATATCGGAATATTTTTGATCTCAGATCAGGGGAAATTTTGCAAAAAACATATGCAATTCATCTCAAATTTAACAATGAATTCCATAATCACCTGAAATAGAAAAAATTCCATTACAAATAAAAAAGATCTGTATGGCAATCTTCACAGAATAGTATGTACCGTGTATTCAGGGGTAATTCTGTTCCGAATTTTCCAAAAAGCTGATAAATTCCCAAAAGAAAAAAAAAGTCTTCAATCTGAAAATTTAGACATAAAAATACGACAAATTTGGTCCAGGAATTACAGAAGAAACACTAATTTTGTCACAAAATTGCTAATTTCTCCAAAAGAACTGCAAGTTTTACCAAGGGAACTTGAAGGAACTAAAAGTTTTGTCAAAAGTGTGAAATGAAGGCAAATTTTGTCAAAAGTCACAAAATAAATCCACATTTCATCAATAGATCACAAAAGAACTCCAAATTTTGTCAAAGGATTGCAAACTGCAAATACTATTAAAAGATCGCCAAAAAAAAGTAAATTTCGTTGAAAAATCATGAAATAATGCCAAATTTTGTCAAAAGATTGTGAAACAACTGCTGACTTAAAAGATCGCAAAATGCACAGGCATATTGTCAAAAGGTGCAAAATTTTGTTAAGTATTGCAAAAAAAAAAAAACACCAATTTCATTAAGTGATCAAAAAAAGAACTGAAAATTTCACAAAAGGACAAAATAACTGTAAAACTTGCCAAAAGCACATACTAAATAACTGCAAATTTCATCGAAAAATTGGGGAAAATGTAAATCTTGTCAGATTGCTAAAATGTAAATTTGGTCAATAGATCTCTGAAAAACATTAATTTTGCTAAAAGAACTGCAAAAAAAAGCATAAGTGTTAGGAGTGAACCACCAATTCCCCCCTTCTCTCTCTCTCCTTTTTGCACTCAGCTGTAACTTTCGAAAAATTGGCTATGAATTTCAGAATTTATTTTTTTTTTCACTCGGAATCACCCTTGCCATATATATTTGCTCGTAAATTGAAAATTATTGGAAAAATAAATTTTCTATACTTACAGTACCTGTCCCCAACCAGTTATCCAAAAAACACATAAACTCAACAATTCTCGTTTAAATGGTTTTGTAGTTTGTCATTTTAAAATATTGGTATCTGTGAATATTTATATCTACTTGATGTATGTGTATATATTTTAGTTGCTAAAAAGGTTTTCCGCCTTCTACTGGATGTGCAAAGTCGGTTAAAGCAGCTGAAACAGGATGTAAAGAAGATGAGAAGAGATTTGATTGAACAGAGAAACAATTCTTCAGGAACAGCCCCCAGTCCCAATCCTATTATTTATCAGAATGAAGCTGCTGAATACAACTTACCAATTTCATCCTCAGAACAATTATTGGAACTGGAACAGCAGCTGCTGGATGATCAGAAGGCCAACAAACTTGTAAGTTTTGAAACATTGGAATTTATTTACATCAGAATTATAAAATTTTATTTTATATAGTAATAAATACGGAATTTGCTATTTGATTTGCCTACAGAAATTCATTAAACTTGTTATGCTTATTTTATGTAAAATAACATTTTAATTATCGAAAGAAAATCAGCATTAGGTTTAATTAATTCTTTTTTTTTTATTAAATGCTTTTTATGAGAGAAACACATGCAGTAAACTTACTGTACTTGATTTTTTTTTTATAAGCATAAGAAATTAAGCTTATTAATTATTTGCATACAAAATGCAGTCAACATTGTGAAATCTGCCAATTTATAATTTGCACTACACGTTGGAATGTAAGCAATAAAAGTTTTCATTAAAGGTTAAGCTTGTTAAGCAAAATTTGGTGCATATTTATTATTATTATTTTTCTAACTATCAATTTTCCAATGAATACATCTTCAAATATAAATTTAGATGTAAATATTTAATTTTCCTTGTGCCATATATACTCACGTATAAGTCGAGGATAAATTAAAAATCCGCATATAAGTCAATCCCCCCCCCCCTCCAAAAAAATTATGCAAGATATAAAATTTATTTATGCATATAAACAGAATTTCTACATAACAAGTGCTGCCATTGAAAAAGAAAAAATTATGTAAAACCCCATTGACTGGAAAGTACTGAATACATGTTGTGCACAATGACAACAAACTTCCTTTCAACTGCCGTGAATAGCAAAATAACCGATCTGAAGATCTTAGGTCAGGAACATTACGAAGTCACATATTTTGAAATGTCGGCCTGCGGGCAGCGAGAAATAATGACGCTCAAACACAGTTTGCTCTTAATTTGGAGAGGATAAAAACAATGTTACATGTTACTTATTTTAAACTTACTTTTTGCTGAATAAGTCATTTTAACATTAACTTTAATCAGTTTTTTAAGTAGAGATGTCCTTTGTTGAGGACGATTCAAACGGAGAGATTCTGGCAGTGGAACTAAAAGAACGATTCCAGTCTCGAAATAAGAATCGGTCCTTTTCAGAATGATTCCGAAAAGGAACGTATTCTCGAAATCTATCATTTTTGGAACGGTTCCCAAAAGGACAGAAACAATTCAAAATGCACCAACTCCGAAAAGGGCCGATTCCTCGGACTCGTTCCGAAGTGAAATGACTCCGAAAAAGAGAAATTCCTCTCTTTTCGTTCCAAAATTAAATGACTCTGAAAAGGAGCGATTCCTCGGAATCATTCTGAAAAAGACAAACTCCTCTGAATTGTTCCGAAATAACATAACACACTTTTTTTTTGTTCTTTGCAATAGGGTAAGGTAGATTTTTTTGAAAAATACTAAAAATGCTCTTAAGTTCAGAATTGTCGAGGTTGGAAGGGTTCTGGATTTTGTATACGGTAATAAAATTTTATCTTAAAGACTATAGAAAAAAAATTGACAACAAGCCAAAATTGAAAATACTGTTTAGTTATGTCAATGTTTAAAAAAATGAATAAAGTTGACTGCATTCTCTCTTTTGCTGATGATCCTCTCTCATTTTCTTGATCCAATATTAGTAGAATAATTTGCTGCTTTTAGCTACATGTGTACTGGCTAAAATGAAGAAAATTATGGTAAAAACAATTTATTAAAATGTAAATCTTTATGCAAAAAGAATTTGCTGGATTTTGATCTATGGATATGCTAATTAGTATTAACTTAAGTGTAATTTTTTTTATGCAGTTATTTCCATTTACTTAATTTTGTTACTTTTTCAGTGTTTATATTTGTCAAACCGGTCGGCATCTTCTATGAAGCAGACGGTCCTTAGTATAATGAAATATCTACTAACAAGAAGTGTGGCTCTTGAATTCAATTTAAATGGTTTGAAAGACAAGAAAAAATTTGCAGCTCTACATCTTTGTTATATTATTATTGGTATGAACAATTTTTACTTACATATGTAGTAGTTATTTTGTTCAATTTAAATATTTTGTTAATTTTTTAGTAGAACAGAAAAAATATCTTTATTTTTAAAAGTTTGAGTTAATGGTGTATTTCGATTCAAACTGCTTATTTTCTGATTTATTTTTAAATTCATCTTTGCTCTCAAATGCACCTAACTTTCAAAATCTCTTATTTGAAAAGTACACAAGGTGCCTTAATTGTCGATTCTTTGATAAAAGCAGAAAATATTGTAAAAAAAGAAAATCAAAAAAGACATTTCAAACAGATTTTTCTGAAACAGGATATCTGGGAACGAAAAAAAAGGGTCATACTGATAAGATAATTGTTTATAAATCAAATTCTAATGAATGGAGCGTAAAATGACATCACATGGCACCTTACACGTCCCTTCAAGAATCTCCTCAGCAAGTTTCATGTTTCTACTTTTAAGAATGTGTCTGGAATTGTATCTGAAAATTTCAAGCTGTTGAAGGTGGAAAAGCATTTTTTCGAATACACACTTAAGAGACAAAACTACAGAATATATAAAGCACTAAGGAAATAAAAGCTGAAGACAGCTTTTTCGAAATACTTAGAAGGTGCCGTAATTGTCGATTCTTTGATAAAAGCAGAAAATATTGTAAAAAAAGCGATCAAAAACGGCATTTCGAACAGATTTTTCCGAAACGGGACATCTGGAAAAAGTTCACTATTAGTGTTTGCATAAACCACTCAAAACATTTATTGACTAAAAATGTGATATAAAATAAATGGTATGTTTTTAACAAAAAAAAAATAAAAGTAGTTCCTTTAAATTCCCCCCCCCCAATTTTTCAGTTGTAAATAAGACAATCTGTATCAATTGGAACCTTAATTTAAAACCAAAGTCGAGATGGCCATGATGTTTAAAGTGCTAGAAGTGTGAATTTTTGTATGTGTGTAAATTTGAAACCTATTTTGCATAAAATGTTTCTAGGATATTTTTAGTGTTCTAATAACTCAGTTTGATATTATTTTATTTAAGAAGAAAAGTTAAATTTTTCTTTTGTTGTGTTTTTATTATTAGGAAAATTTACTATCCCAATTTTTTATAAATTTACTTTGTATCTAGAATTTTAAATGAAAGGCTTTGATATATAATTATACATTAAATAAATTGAATTAGATATGCAATTTTTGATGTATTTTGTACCACTATCAAGAAAATTAAAACTTATATTAAGAAAAATATATGTAGTTATTTTCTGTTAAGAGAGAAATAGGCAAATGTTCGTGTAAGAATTAGAAAAGTAATCATTGAAATGTCTTTGGTTTTATAATTAAATGCATAAAAATGTAAAAAAGTAATTTGAAGTATAAAAAAATATATTTATATCATGAATAACAAGCTTAAAGTTCAGGATTTTAGAATAGGATTGTTAAAAATTAAAGTAATGAAATAAGTTGTATAAGGACTTTTTTTTTTTTTCAAAATTTTTATGCTAAAAAGTAAAACAGCTCTAATTAATATTAAAATGTAAGCATAATTGGTTTTTAATTAAAAACTTAATTCATTCACTTTATTGAGGAGGCTAAATAGACAACACTATTGCCTTATGTGTGTAGAAATCACTTAAAAGCTATACAGTATAGCAATTTATCAATTTTTTAACAGTTAATTTTAAAACAACTAATTAAAAGATCAAACCTTTTTGCAATGTAACTGTCATTTTTTAACAACAAATCTTTGGCAAGTACTATTATCTAGTCCTCATAAAGGCCAAAGTTGTCTGATAAAAATAATTCCCTTATTAGTTGACAGTATGTTCACATTTTTGATGCATTACATTATTATAGAAGCATATTACATTTATTTCAGGATTATTTATACATATTGGAAAAATGAAAATTTTCAGTATACAGGAAAATTCAGCTCATATTTTAAAAAAAAAGTGTGTATATAGTGAAAACTAAATTTTAAAGTGTTTCTGTTTCGAGTAGAATTTAATATTTATTGATCAACTAACATTGCTTGAAATTACTGTCCCTACTAGGCAACTTTTTGAGGATGCCGCATTCAACTAATTTTTAAACTGGCAACATGCACCCTATCTTTTTAATTTTCACCAGCAGTTGTACCCAAAGTGTTTTTTTTCAGTTAATTTTTTTTCTAACCAAAAACAATTAATATACATTATTTTGCAATAAAAATCTTTTCTACTGATCCAGTGCTTGTTTTAGTGGCTACCACAATATCTTTTTCTTTCTTCTTACATCTTTAAAATTCTTGATGATAGAAACTTACAATTACTTTATTTCAGGTGCAGTTCAGATTATTTATAAGGAGGAGACAACAGTTGAGATCATGAAAAGAATTAGCACTGTGTTAGCAGGAGCCCGAGATTGGGATGGTGAACGTAAAAAGAGATTGTCCAATAATATTGTACCAGAAACAGTTGAAATATAAATAAAATTTATTCATACATATTCTGATCCCTTTTTGTGTAGCATTTGAGATTAAAAAACAAAATCCATTTGATGATGAATAGTGGTTTCATTAAACAAAGTCTTATAGCTGTATATTGGCTAATGTAAAAATATTTTTTCTAGAAAATGTTTTTTTTTTTTTTTTTTTTTTTTTTTGTATTCAGTTAATTTTTCTTTCTCAATATCTTGATGTGAAAGTCAAATTTTACTAAATACTATGCACAGAAATGTGTTCATTTATTGATGAATATTACCCAATTAGAGCTTTTGCAATCTAGACATTTTGGTGAGAATCAGTGGTTAAATTTGTAAATAAATAATTGAAAGCTTAAAAAAAAAAAAAAAAACTTTTTTTAATTTTATTTATTTATTTATTTATTTTTCAAAATTTACAGAATTTTGTATCTATTATTGATGCCCGTAAAAGATTTTTGTATAACATATGTGTAACAGTATGTATTACATTTTTTAAAAACTAGATTCTTATATGGGAGCCAGTGTTTAAAACATTCACTACTATATGAATAAAACATAATGTATACTATATTTCTTTGGTCTGTTGTGTGAATAAAATTTCCTTCACATTAAAATTTGTTTTTTAGGCTTCATTGCTCTTCTAAAATTTACATCTAAACGAAGTGCTTATGGGTAATATAAGTCTGTGTTAAATAAATTTCTAATTAGTATGCCAGAAATTCAACTCCATGAACATAGAACCCTAGAATTATCACTATTACTTGACATTTTTGCTACATTACATAAAAATAATAAATCCATACTTACATTACATATATTGAATGCTCACCGTTTTTGAGCTGTAGCTTACTATAGTGTTTTTATTTCTACTCTATTTGAGCCAATTTGCAATAGCATTATGCATATAATTGATATTGCAAGTGATGAATATGAAAATATGAACTTGTATGAAATGTAAATAATGTGATCACTGCATGGTGCATGAGACAAAATCATTCTTAGGCTGTATTGTGCACATATGATTTGTGCTTAATTTAACTTTTTTAAGAAAATAATTTTGAATATTTTTCATTAATTTGCAAACAAAGACTGGTATCACAATATTCTTTAACAGTACTCCAATCAATATGTTAACTGCATATTGTTTCTCAGGCAATAATCTTCGAATTAGTTTTAGCATTTCATTTGAAGTGCAAATATCTTCTTTTCTACAAATTTTCAAAATTAAAGATATGTGTTTCATTGACATTCTACTTAGATCATCTGGTTTGCTCATTTCTTATTTCATATCCAGTTGCATTTTTAAAATATTGCATGATTATCTAAATTTTATCTATATTATAAAGGCCACATATATCTGTGCATAATGCATACATCATTTTGCAGATGGGCAACACTTTGAAATTTGAAATGCTATTCCGGTTTTACAATTTTTGCTACTGCAAATTTTTAAACTTCTAAACATTGCACATTTTCAATTTTTACACCCTCATACAGGGAAAAAATGCTCTTTTAAATTAAATTTATTTAAAAACTATCTTAATAAGTTAAAATTTTATAGGATTTAATACCATTTTTCTAATTGTAACAATAGAAGCACTTCATTTTCATTAAAAGCAAAGAGAAATATAGCCAAAAAAAAGTAGATTGCTGAATTTTTATGCTGACATTTTCTCAATTAAATAAAAAATAAGTAAATTAAATTAAAATGTGTATTGTGTCAAGAATATAGTTTATATAACTCAGAGAATTTTGTTTCTCATTTACTCTTAAAGGAATATAAATAGTTTAGTGTTGGTTTCAGCTAAAAACATCGAGACTTCAAGTTTTGAATTAAAATTATTTCAAAATAATCAAATTAAAATGCCAATTTTTTTTTAAAGGTAAATACAGATATGAAAGGTGCATAAGTAAATTTTATATGATGAAAATGATGATGTGTTTAGATTTTATAGTAAAAAAATATTTCCCTTTTTAAATTTTGGAATATTAGCATGAGAGTTTTGATATTTTTATCATAATAAAAGATCTTTAGTATTTTTTACTGCTTACATGTGTGATTAAAGTTTAATTTTAACAATTTCTACAACTGAGTTTTATAAAAATAATATTTTGTTAACTTTAATATTAAGTATAATTTAAGATTTTGACTTAAAAATATATGGTGTGTTTGTTATTGTAAATAATTTTGTAGCTTTATTATGAATCAATAAAACAGCTCCTTTTTAAACATTTTCTTTCATGGAAACTTGGCAAATTCTTTCCCTTTTTTAACATAGCTAAGTACTTAGTTTACTGTTGGTACATTTGTTGAGATTTTAGAACAAGAAAGAAATAATTCAGTGTGAAAATAAATATCAATTTCAAATGCTTTATTTTATTTATTTTTTTTTTACTTTTTACTAAAAAAAATACTAAAAAATTCTATAAAAATTTTAGAATGTGTACTTTTTGGTGTAGAATTAAAAAAAATTATAGCATAATAATATTAATCATAATAAATATTTTAAATTATACTTTGAATTCAAAAAGTTTTGTGTACTTTAATGTTGACAATTTTGTGAAACATTTTAGTGATGAGTGATCTCAAGCATCCAGATGCTTAATTGTTGAGAAATATGATAATGAAATTCGTGATTTTGCCTTCTTCATGGATAGAAATATTTAGTATTAGTCTGAAATTTTCTAAATTGTTGATCCTTTCTGGCACAGTGGTCCCACTCTGAACACACTTAGTATTGATTGCAAATGGCACGAAGAATGTTTTAATAAAATTTTGCTTTTACAATGAAAGCTTTAAATTAAGGAACTCTTAAATTCTAAAAAAGTCATTTGGAAATCAGTTAATAATTTAATATATACTTTTCGTATGTTATCTTTAAATCTGTATACAAGTCTATATAAAGATTGTAGCGGTTAACTGCAACCAAACTGTTTATATAAACTTGATACAGGAACTCTATTTTCTAATTTAATCTGAAATCTACAACTCAACTCTATGTTATGTTTTCTACAACTCAATTCTATGTTATGTTTTTCTACAACTCAACTCTATGTTATATGTTTTTCCTACAACTCAACCCTGTGTAACCAAGAGACTTTTTGCCTGTAACCGTAATGATGCTCACTCTGTCCTTCCCGTTTACCTGATGTCGCTTGGAGCTCGTCTTGTCAACCTTTTTTTGAGAATTAATATAATGTTTTAAGTTTAGTTTTGTCCTGAATTTTATTTTATGTGCACCTACAGCAGCTGACATCTCTTCATCTACCAGCATTTCAAACAAAATATGTGGCTATCTTACCTAGCCACCAAAAGATCATATTATAAATCCTTATAAATCTACATTAAGAAAAATATGTTTATAAACGTACATTCTTATACATCTATATGCGGCTTTACAGATTTCAAAACAGAACATTGTAGATTTTCATATACACCCATTTCTAGAGGTATTGTAGTTCTGCATAAGCATCCAAATAGATTGATATAGGTGTCTTATAGATAAAAATAGATTCTGTGTAGGCATCCACATAGATCAGTGTAGATTATCTATAGATCTAAATAGGCATTCACACAGAACAATATAGATCTACATACGTACTCATATAGATTCGTCTAGGAATCTATAGATATAGATAAGTAACCCATATAGAAAAGGTGGACACTCTATGTGGCCCCTTATAGGCATCCATATGCATAATATAAATAACCCATGTGGGAAAAAAGTGGACATTCTAGGCGGCGGTCCATATGAACATCCGCATAGATCCATATCGATCACGTTATAAATCCATATACATATCTATATAGATCGGCATAGACATCCATATAGCTGTATATAAATAACCCATATGGGCCCAAATGAAAATAAAAAGAATACTGCCCAGTTAAACTGATGGCATTGAGCTCACAGGCTACGCATACTAATTGTACATTACAGCCTTATATTTTCAAGGGTTAATTGCGTTCGAAAAAGAAATTAAGAAGGGGAAACAGCTCTTCCCTTTCCCCTTTTTTACACTTAATCATTGACTCTCCTAAACTATCAAGGACATGCTTTATCATATAAAAAATCTATATCCAAAATTCAGAGCAACTCGGATAATTCTTTAAAAAAAACCCATTTAGCATTTGTATAATTTAAGAGGAGTTATCCCCCTCTTTTATACTTAACCATTAAACTTCCAAAACTATTCAGAGATTTGAACGAAATCTGACAATTCTGCTTGAAAAACCCATTTATATAAATTAAGGGGAGGGGCATTAGAACCCCCGTTCCCCCTGTTTATACTTATTCAATGAACACCTAATAACAGTCGCGGAATCGCCTCATCAGAATGATCCTATATCTAAATTTTGAACGAAAACTTAATTCTGGATGAAAAACCCACTTATTTCTATTAAGGCGGGGCATGAGCCCCCCGTTCCCCCTCTTATACATATCGAATGAACTCCAAAAACTAATCAGGGAAGCGCCTTGTCAGGATATACCTATATACAAAATTTCAAGTGGATTGGATATTTTTATCATGAGTTATCGCGTTACGTACGAACATACATACAGAACGGGTGGGCACATAAGCTCTCAGGCTATGATAGCCTGTGAGCTAAAAAGTGGACATTCTATGCGGGCCCATATAGGCATCCGCATAGATCCATATGCATATCTATATAGATCGACATATGCATCTATATAGATAAATGTAAATAGCCCATATGGGCCCATATAGGCATCGGCATAGATCCATGTCGATCCCGTTATATATCCATATACATATCTATATAGATCGACATAGGCATCCATATAGATATATGTAAATAACCCATATGGGCCCATATGGAAAAAAAGTGGACATTCTATGCGGGCCCATATAGGCATCCATATCGATCCCGCTATAGATCCATATACATATTTTTTAGATCGACATGGGCAGCCATATAGATATATATAAATAACCCGTATGGGCCCATATGGAAAAAAAGTGGACATTCTATGCGGGCCCATATAGGCATCCACATAGATCCATATCGATCCCGCTATAGATCCATATACATACTTTTTTAGATCGACATGGGCACCCATATAGATATATATAAATAACCCGTATGGGCCCATATGGATTTTCCATACAGATCTATATCCCTGACCCACTTTTGCCCATGTGGGCCCATATAGATGTGCTGCCTGGGAGCATGTATAATAAATGAGACTAAACCAAAATTTAGAGGTGCTACATCTGTATTCTCTCCTCCCTCCAGCATACACATAATACGGGACCTATGAAAAAGATATTTTTAAGCATGTAAATATAGGACATTTCTTTTTTTACCACCAAAATAATATGTTTAAAATGAATGTTATAATAAATTATCTCAATTAAAAGAAATTTATTAGCCTCTTTGGGTGGAACTATTTATTTGAATTTACGACTAAATTAAATTTAAAATGTAATTTTTAAATGATTTTTTTTCTATTTTGCTGCTAAAGTAAAAATATATAGGAAATTTTGTTCTTTACCAACTAGTAATATGATTGAAATGTACATAAACTGTGTCCATTAAAAAGATATTTAGCAGCCACTTTGCATAAAACTATTTATTTAAAATTATGGCTGTGCTAAATTTAAAATATAACCTTGAAATTATTTTTTACTTTTCTGTTAAAGTACACTAAATAAATGGAAATGCGACTTCACACCAAAAATTGTGGTAACTAAATTGCCACCAAAAACGTTGTTTCTTTACACTATTCGATTGCTGGTAGTTTATTGACGAGCAGCTAATTCCTAAATTTGCTCACCCGAGCTCAGCAATCTGATTGGCTAAAGCTCGAGGAAGTGACGTAGATTCGAATTAGTGCTAAAAAAATTAAGAACAACCGAACCTGATGCAGGAATCTATTCACTGAAGTTTATTCTATTCAGAGGTTTTATTCTACAGGGGTTGGACAAAAATATGGAAACACCTTTAAAAAAACGCGTTTCCTTGCCTAGTAATGTGTACGGTACCCGTTGTTATTCAAAACAGCTTGCAGTCTTCTCGGAATGGATAAATACAGTTTGTGTATGTTTGCCAAGGGAATATTGTACCATTATTCCTGCAAAACGGTGGCAAGTTCAGGTAACGATGTTGGCGGTGGATAGCGAGAACGCACTTTCCACTCCAATGTAGACCACAAAGGTTCGATAATATCAAGTCTGATGACTTTGGTGGCCTGGGGAGATGCGAAAATTCATCCTCGTGCTCAGAAAACCAGTCCTGGACAATGTGAGCTGTGTGAACGGGGACGTTGTGGTCTTGGAAGATAACATCATCATTGGGGAACAAAGCTTGTACCAATGGATGGACTTGATCGGCCAAAATGTTCACATAAGTCTGAGCAATAATACGCCCTTACAGAGTTATCATGGGGCCAGAAGATAACCACGATATGGCTGCCCAAACCATCACCGAACCCCCGCCATGTTTCACTCTTGGCAACAAGCAGTCTGTATTATAGGCTTTAGATGGCGTTCTCAAGACGTAAACTTGGCCAGGAGTGGGGAACAATGTGAAAGAAGACTCATCAAACCATATTATGCTCTTCCACTGCTCTATAGTCCAGGTTTTATGACTTAAATATCACTTTTTCCTGTTACAGGCATTAGCATTACTGATGGATGGCTTTTCAATTGGAACACGGCCAGCAATTCCCTGTTTATGAAGCTCCCTTCTAATTGTTTTGGTACTCACAAGATTTGGTAACACGACATTCATTTCAGCAGTAACTTTTGCAGCTGTGGACGGCTTATTTTTCGCGATAATCCTCTTTAATGATCGTCTGTTATGATCACACACTTTCGTCCGCGCTGTGATTTAGCGAATGATGTTTTTTCCGCATTTCAAATATGCGGAATAAATCTCGACACAGTACCTCTTGAAACACTAAAAACCTCGGCTACCTTGCTTACAGAAGCACCCACCATACGCGCGCCAACAATTTGTCGACGTTCGAAGTCTGTTAACTCTGACATAATGCAATGAGAATCTCACATAACAGTGCTCCAACAACGACTGAACGGTGCAGCGCTTTTACGAAGTTGTATAAGTGGCGTCAGTAGGCGAAAACTCCAGTGCCATCAACATAGTTCATTATAATCAATCTTTCTTTTCAAACATGCATTTCAAATGGTGTTTCATATTTTTGTCCAACCCCTGTATATCAGTAGTATTAAAGAATAAAGATTTATCTACTTTTCTATCTAATACATATTAAAGTTTGGACTGAGCCAGTTTAGGAATTAACAGCTCGTGGTTTATCACACCAATTTATTGGTAGTATTTCGTTACACTACTTTTGGTGGAAGCTTAGTTGCCATCATTTATGGTGTAAATGAACATTTTTTTACAGTGTAGAAAAACTAGGTTCAAAATTAAACTTGCTATGTAACGTTTCAATGATTATGTATCATATATTTTTTATTAAAGTATTAGTAAAAAAAATAGGGAATAACATTGTCTGCCGTTTTTTTCATAAGAAGTACGGATTATCTTCGTGTAAGGGGGGAATGCAAGAAGACGGTATTACTGCTGAATCCATAATGTAACAAAAAGCTCTTGTATATGTTTATTCTTTCCTTCTTAACATTTCGTGTTTTAAATTTATTTTTAACGTTGAGTTCAAGGGTTTACAGACACCCAACTGAAAGAAAAGAAGAATGACAATTTGGTTATTCGATTTGTATTTTTTTTCTGCCAAAGCTTAATCTTGATTTTTTAATACATATTCATTTAAAAAATTTTTATTCTTCTTCGTATGCCAAAATTTCTTCTATCGGGAATTTTGAGAAAAAATATCTTATCTTAACTGAAATCATGTGTACATTCTGCATTTAAAAAAAAGACTGTGAACAGATTTTTTATAAGATTTAGAGAAAAGACTCCCCATCCCTTGCATAAGCTAATATCAGTGAATCCCAAATCAGAATTTCTCATACTCTATTTTACTATACTATCAGTACAAACATCCATTGGGAAAACACTTTGAGTCAAGACTGATTGTTTTTCGACTGTGAGCAAAATTACATATAAATGCTACACATTTCCTTTTCAATACTGAACTTGCGAAAGCAGCCCCAATAACATAAATCAATTTTATGAATTTCAGACTATATGTGATTTGAAGACTGGGCAGCTAGTTGGAGTAGGCAGACAGACTAACCGAATTCATTGCCTTATCATCCAAAGGAAAGACTAAAGTGATTCAAGAAATGTTACTGCAAAAAATTAATCTTGATTGCTCAGACAGTTACACATTTCTAATATTTTAACCCATATATCTTTATCACATTATTCAAATTTAATGTAAACAGGGCTAAAACTATGTTGAAAGGGATCCGAGGAAATAGCTTAGTGGCCCAACATCTCTCACTACAGTTCTAGTTTAACAAAAATTACTCTTATATGATGTATCATAAACAAATTTATAATATCTGTACTAACAAAACAAAGTTTACTTGGATATATTTATATTTATGACTATTGAAATATTAAAAAACGAAAAGAATTTTTTTTTATTTACTAGGCTAACAAAACCGAGCTAAAATAAAGAAGAAAATGTATTCCTTTTTCAACTAATCATCGATATTTTTTCATGACTTTTTTCTCAGGGCGTCGCATAACAATCGTATTTTTGAAATTGGAAAATCTCAAAAAGTTCAGCCAAAAAGGTTTTTTAAGTTTAACTACTGAAACAGACAAAATTAAAAGAAAAATCTTTTTACAAGATTATTTAACACTAAATATCAATAATTTTTCTTTCGAACCTTTTTATTGCTAAATATCAGTTTGTTCGATTTTTTCACCAAATTTTTAAAGTCAGCAGACATACAGTTCAGACAAAATGCAGTTAAACACAAAATTTTAAAAATATGAGGTTTATTTAAAAATTATTCAAGATATATATATATATATATATTAAGAAAGACTTGAATTGAATTAACACAATTGAATCCAACAACATACAATAATGCAACAGAAGCGAAAAATTAGCCGTTGGCAGGACTCGAAACTTTAGTCGACAGTGTACCATGCTGTTGCTTTACCACTTAGTTCCCCTGGTCGATATTCTAGCTCAAAAATTTCTCTTACTAATAAACTAGGTCAAGAAGTTCATTGGCCAGAAACCGCGCAGCATGCGACGACGGGAAATATAATTAAAAATTTAATAATCCATGGCAGCCTGTCCCGACAGACCATGAATTAATTGTTCCATATGTATTGAATTGTTAAAATGTTCTCAAAATCGACAACATATGTAATTAAATACAGCTCGGCAAATCTGAAAAGCAGCACAACTTATTCTCACTTATTTGCGAGGCGTTCGTTATCCGAACAGTTCACTGACCGAACACACATTGTATTGAGATATTTATTTTTAAGCGTACAAAAGCATTTAAAATATGCATCTAAGATCCTAATTAATTACTAAAAAACTTATTGAAAGGATAGTAAACTATATAGTATTTGCATGATAAAGCCTTAATTCAGCCTGCTTCCATCTTTTTTGGATCAAAGGATTAAAAATTAAAACAATAGGATGTATGGCCTGCCATATTTATTTTATCATTAAAATTTAATAGTCATGTGCCTCGTGAATTTTTTCATTGGATATTGGAACTATCACAATCGATGCACAGCCGTGGGTATAATTGGCCCAAAATAAAGATTTTATATCTTATGTGTATCATCAAATGTTGAATTATTTTTTCAGGAAAACCTCAACCAGAATAGAAATGTTATGTTTTCTTGGAACTGTATCAGTAAGTTGCAATGATTGTATGAACCAGAGCGAAGTTTACCATAGTGTCACGAACTGGTACAATATTTGCCACAATTTTATGAATCAGAATTTAGTTCCGGTTTGCTCCAGGACATTTCGTGAGCTGGTTTTTTTGTACGAATGACGGGATGTTTTTCTAGATTACATTGTGTGGAAAATTGTTTGAGGCATATGTTATAAACAAAAGTGTTTTCTATTGGAGTATGGGTGAAGAGATGCCTTCTTAGATGACAATTCTGAGAAAATCTCTTAGAACATACTTCACAAATAAAAGGTTATCTTGTATGTACATGGAGATGTCGTTTAAGCGCACTCTTATTAGAAAATCCTTTGGAACATATTTCACAAACAACTGGTTTTTCACCTGTATGACTCAAAAGGTGTTGTCTTAGATTACTCTTAACAGAAAATGCTTTTGAACATATTTCACAAACAAAAGGTTTTTCTTTTGTGTGAACCACGAGATGTCTTTCCAGATTACAATGTGTAGAAAATCTTTTCGAACATATTTCACATAAAAATGGTTTTTCTCCTGTATGAATCAAGAAATGTATTCTTAGTTTACTATTTTGAGAAAATCCCTTGGAACATACTTCACAAATAAAAGGTTTTTCGCCTGTATGTACCAAATAATGTTGTGTTAGATTTCTCTTATCAGAAAATCCTTTGGAACATCTCTCACAAACAAAAGGTTTCTGTCCAGTATGTGTCAACATATGTTTACTTAGATTACCTTTATCAGAAAAAGCTTTAGAACATGTCTTACAAACATAGGGTTTCTCACCAGTATGAGTGAAGAGATGCTTTTTTAAAGTACTATTCTGAGAAAATCCTTTGGAACATATTCCACAAACATAGGGTTTCTCACCAGTATGAGTCAAGATATGTGTTTTCAGATTTCTATCATTAGAAAATGTTTTGGAACATATTTCACAAACAAAAGGTTTTTCTCCTCTGTGAGTCACGAGATGTCTTCTTAGATTACTTTTTTTAGAAAATTTTTTGGAACATATTTCACAAATAAAAAGCTTTCCCCCTGTATCAAAGGAGAAATGCTTTTCTTCATCATCGTTATAAGGAACAAAGTGCTGTTCACTAGAGGAAGAATTTTCTTGCATAATCGATGACATCATGAATTGTAAAGTTTAATTTCGTATAACAGAAATCTCTTCCAAGTATCTATATGAAGAGAATGTCACCAATTTCATTCAAGGAAATTAACTATTGAACTTCAATAAAAAGTTTTATTTATCACTGGATCTGAAAACAGAAAAAATAATGTACAATTCACTATTTAATTAACTGCATTAAATTTTAACTCAGAATTAAATAGCGAATTTTATAATTTTCATTTTCTTAAGCAGTACGAAATTCATCCATTAAACTATTTCATTATACAGTCTTAGGTATAACTTGAGTATAGATACAGATACATATGTGCATATATAAGCAGACTTTCTGTTCCACATACATTTTTCTATGGCTTTTATGTGATAGGGGTTGTACATATATAACCTTTTTGCTTTAGACGGAGGGGGAGTCTGTCGTTTGATATTGTAAGATTCTCTAAGGGAAGGAGGTTTCTTTTATCATTATCATTCTTTTATCCAACCAAAAATTATTTGTGGTATATTTCCTTTACTTCAGTATAGTATGTTATTTTTATGTGAATATAGAAGATATTATTAAAACTATTAAATAATTATAAAATCATTTAATTTCAAATTATGGAACATGTATTTCACCTATGGTTTCTCCAATCCTGATTATATATGCATTTCTATATGAATGTCAAATGAAAAATAGAAATGTCAAATTTTGGGGTATTACATACTTTAGAATTAAATAATTTAAAAATAATTTAATGATTTTAATAATAACTTTATGTTTTCATAAAAGTAACTAACAAGTTAAAATAAGTTATATTTTGTACCAAAACACATGTTACATATTAAAAAAAAGAAAAATTTTGAGTGGATCATAAATGATATCGATATCAAAAGACAAATCCTCCCTTCCCCTAGAGATGTCTTACGATATCATGTGCCAGACCACTCCCCCCCCTTAAATGATAATGTCATATTTGCACAGTCCCAGAAACGTAAAAGTGATTTATAGCACAATAAACTCTACATTGCATCATCAAGAACTTTCTTTTAAAAGAAATATTTGGTAATGCCAACATTCTTTCAAAACAAGGTCATCCATCTAAGGCAATAATTCGAGAATTTCTTGAGATTTATTTAAAAAGTCTAGAAACAGTAATTGCAAGGTCTCATTTTCAATTTGGGATACTTGGATCAATAATTTTGAAAATACTTTGATTTTTTTCGCATAATATTTCAAGTAATGTTACTTTAAGTTATTACAGTCAAAGTTCTATAATCCGCACACGTTGCGACCGTTACATTATGATTTTTTTATAATTTTTTATTGCTTGTTTTAAAAAAGTCATTTTTGGATCAGGAATTATTAAAATTTTCTTAACTGTTTATTTCATTGTTTACATTTATAAAGTAACGCGAATTATAGAAAATTGAAGATTATGGGTGCGCGGATTATAGATCTTTGACTGTATTAGATGGACCCACTGAGTTAATTATAAATATATTCAGCAAATTTCTGTTATTTCTTAATCCTTTTTAGTTTGAAAATAATTTCTGTTATGTAACGTGCAATGGTTACGAAAAATTTGTTTTTAGACCCACTTGAGAGATGTTTTTTCATGTGACATTGGACTGTACATATGCAATATTATCAACTTTATGGTAATGTTGGAGCCAATCTCCCCTTTATTATATCATATATTATCTTTCCTGTACACCCTCTCACCCCTCATATGCTCCTAATGATATTGTAATCAGTGTCTAAAAATGATTTTATTTTTGCATTTTTTTAATATATTTGCATCGATATACAGATAGGATTATACATTTATTATATACATACTTTACTGATTCAGAAAATAAACCAATTAAAATATCTTGAGAAAATGTGACATCCAAAGTTGCACCTTTACAATGTAATAAAAAAATCTTTCAGCAAAAACTGGAAGTAAAATGCTGGGAATCGACAGACATTTTGGTTTTATACTAAGAAGGGGAGGTTCCAAGTTGTGAGACAAAATATTCAGTGAGCATTTCTGTATATAGATAGCAGTCAGTATGTAGACAGTATATCAAATTATGAAAGTCATAAAATACAGTACTCATAGACTGTTTAGTAAATAAGTCTCAATGTTTACATTGTAATATATAAATGGATAGACTTTGTTCTTTGACAACTGGCTCAGCAGAATGATTGGCAGTATGCTTGATTTGAAATTTTTCTTTTTGAGTTCAAATACCAGTCAGGCTAAGTTTTCACAACAAATTTTTTATGAATTATTTACAAACTGTAATTGAACAAATGTGCAAAATAATTTAAAAATATACTTTAAATAACGTTTTCAAGCCTAAAAGTGCATTTTCCACTGCGAAGTTTTGAATGTTAAAAATTTAACTAAAAGTAAATGAAAACAAAGCAGGCCAACTTATATTTCTATAAACCAGAAATTTGTACTTTAATTTAAAATAAGTAGCAGATATTCGAATGAATAGTGTATTATTTTTAACAGACAAATAAATTAACACTAGAACCGCGGAGCGGGTCAATTTGACCCAAACTGATGTTTGATTTCTCGCCGCACGAAAAGTATTCATTGAAAAAATATTTATTTTTCTGACTTTTAATATTTTAAGGTAACCAACAACTTATCGTATTTAATAGCGATTAACATAAATATTTTTTAAGTTATAACTACTTATACCTAGAACCGCGAAACGGGTCAATTTGACCCGTATTAAAATTTTAGGCATAAATGACAGAATAGAGATGATGTTTTCGTGAGTAATGAGAAAGTATATCTGCCTCATTTCTAATACCTCTTATAGGCAGAATTGGAAAAGGGAATAGTTAATTTTTTCAAACAAAATCTTATATTATTGATGTGAAGAATGGATGATTGGAGTGCTAAATTACAACAAATATTCAGATGTAGTATTGAAGTTTCTTTTATTCCGCATTTATTGAAAGTGTAGATAAGATTTCCGATGTCTTAATATTACTCTCTAAGAAGCTTTGTAATATTAGCAACTACTATCTGAAAATGACTGAGAATACAAATGATTGAGGATAAATACCTGCCTCTAAATGAAGAAAATTAAATTCTAATGATGAAAATGAGTTGACTCTGCTTATATTTTTAACATTGTTGGAATTTTTCATTGGAATATAGATGAAAATTTATCAGCATTGAAAGAAAATTTGTGATAGTTATCAAAAAAAAAAAAAAAAAAAAAAAAAATCGGATTTAAAAAAGAATAAATAAAAATTTAAACAAAAGGTGACAAAATTTGAACTTTATACTTATGAAAATCTGAAAAATAAATAAGTAATAACTTGCGCATTCATGCTTGAAAATAAAGAATATAAAAAGAAAACTGCAACACTAACTATATAAAAGAGCTTAACGTAGGCGTAGATGAGCATTTATTTCTTTCAAAATCTGTGAGTAGGTTTACTCAGTATATGTCTAACAAAATGAGATAAATTCAGTATGGTATCAGATTCTAGTTGCTTGCAGATGTTGAACGGGCCTTACAGAAACTGTAAAACGCCCAAGACGAGCAATACAAGTCTCTGTAAAAATGTCAAAATTGGAATTGCGTACAGCTATTCTTCTAATGTTTGTAAAAATGTTTTGGTGCTTAGCAGCCTACATCTACCAGTTGAAATTTTAGATAGTTCTAAAAGATAATAAATTCTCTTGTTTACTAAAACGCAACTAAAATCAGTGTAGCTGTGTGATTATCCAGATCTACTAAGGAAGTATACTTATGTCAAGTCTGCTTCTTATAGAAGGCCGATGAATGCAATTTTATTTATTTCTACAATATTTCATATTTTTCTACTATCAATGTTTGGGTTTTATGCAAATCTGTAACCAGAAAATGCATAAGCATGCATCAATCTATTCAAGACTTAGTTGAAGACGTACAAACACAGTTTGTTATTTCTCCCCCCCCCCCCCCGCAAAAAAAATTAAAATAAATAAAGAAAAAAACTTGTCATTTGGGCAAGGTGAAATACTAAAAACTATGAAAATCACAAACTTAGCATAAAAGAATTTAAATATCACAATAAAAAAATATAAATTAAACTAAAATTAATTGTTCAAAACATATTGTACCCACACGTTTCTAGTAAATATGCAAAATCTTTAACCATGTTTTTCAAACAATGCATACAGTAACATGGATTAGATAATCTAGTCAGTAAATCTAGTCAGTACTTTACATTTTTTATACTTTTAAATATTATTCTTAGATTTTATATTTAAACTTATTTGAATGGGATAATCTATTTTTTATATATGTTTATTTATGTGCAACTTTATTTATGTTTAAAATATATGTTCAACATCTGTTCAATATATTTTCATCATACTTAATGAAATGTAATTTTGAATAATCACATTTTCTGAAATGTGGTAATTTCTGCTGACTTTATGTGTAAAATATAACGTAAATAATAAGAAATGTTAATTATTATAAAATATATAATCTTTTAATTAGCCAAATTAAGTATTTGGGCATATCTATATATCCTATTCCATCTCGGGTCAAATTGACCCGCTCCGCGGTTCTAGGTATACCGAAAGTCCCGTGGTTCTAGTGTTAAAATATGCAATATAAATGCATTATTTTAATTTTGTTTTATTAAGCAACTATTTCAAATCATTCATAAAAACCGTATTTTAAGTATGAACAAGAAACCATGCGTCCATCGTAAATTATGAAACATTTTCTATTTAATTTTAAATAACGCAACAAAAGGTGAAAGAGAATGTCTAAATAAACGATTTGGAAAATGCATAGTGTTTTTGCCATTTCTGCAATGATTATTCATAGTCGGAAAAAAATATATATCCAATCATTTTGTGCATCGCTGTATAGGATCTATATTTTTGTATTTATGATTAATCACATGCTAAAATTAGTTCTAACAAGTGCAAAGCACAGTTTAAAATTTGCAGCAAGCCATTTTAATAAATGGAAATGTACCTCAGATATTTTGAATATATCTTTACAGGTTCCCTAAATTTATAGTAATAGACAAAAAAATAATTAAATTTTCAAATCCGCACCCCAACTGAAAATATATTTCCAGTCATGATGGTTCATAAGCAGTACTGTGGCCACATTCTTTTGTGTGTCCCTGCCAATAAACGACTCATTAGAGACGCACCCAATTCTACAGTAAGCACCTTACAGTAAATTTTAGTGATGTATATAAATTCCAATATGTTTGAAGTAGTGTAACATCATTAAAATGCACCACAAGGGATTTCTCCTACAAAATGTCAAGTAATGGAATTTTTTTGAGTATTCGAGTATATATTCGAGAACGAACTGTTCACACATTTCAATCTCAATGCCACTATTGCCATAGCATATAAATAGTCAAAGATCTATAATCCACACAAGCTGGTGCCAAAGGTTGTGTGGATTATGGAATATTGTGGATTATAGAATATTATGGATTATACGTCATTTTATTTTTCCTAGAAAACATTTCAATTCTATAGTCAGCTTAGTATGAAAAGATAAATATGAAATCTAGTAATTAATTTAATATGCTATCTCAAAAAATGCCTTTTAAATGTTATTTTATATTAAAAAAACTTATATAAATGTGCATTTAAATGAAAATAATTACACATATTCTGTAATACAGTTTGTTTTTTACAGTAAATAAAATAAAAGAGTTATATTTTAAAAAGTATATTTCTACTATGATATTTTCAACCTTTTATTATTTGTTCTAAAAAAATTTTTTTTAATCATAAATTTGTAAATTTTCTTAATATTTTATTTCATTGTTTACATTCGCAAAATAACGCGAATTATAGAAAATTGTGGATTATGGATCGTTGACTGTAAATGTTATATCAATCTGACTCTATTTATGTGAGTTAGAGCCAGGGTTGGCAGAAACCCGAGTTTTTGTACAAAAAACCCAACCCAACTGGATTTTTCTGGGTATTTGTGGGCTTTAGTTGTTCTTCTGTATATTTGTATATTTAGTAATATATGTGTGTACTCATTTAAAAATATACTTATAAAGTTGCATCTTTTAATTACATCTGATCTATTTATTACTAATTAATATAATTTATAATATCAGTTAATTTATTCTATTCTGATATTAGTATTAATACTAATATCAATAGAAAACTTAAAACTAATATCAGAATAAGTTTATTAACTGATATAAAATAATTTTCATACTATTAATAATCCATGTTAATTATTATTAATACTCATAACAATAGTACTATTATAATTAATTTAATACTATTTTAAGTGATAAAAGTCAGTTCTTATCACTTTTAAATATATTTTAGATATCACAATGAATAATTTTATTTTTGTAGTAACTATAATAATTAAAGTTGTTATAATAATTAGTAACTATGATAATTAAACTAGCTGGCTTTGCCTGCTAGTGGAGCTGGTACACTTATACATAAATCTCGAAGTGAATAAACTTCGAACCGGATCCCCGCTGCCTGTGTCACCGCATAAGAGGTCAAAAGCATGCACTACTGGAGACCCCTCCTTTTAAACAAATCTCTAATTTAGATGTATTTTTCAAACCGTATCTCTACTGCCTACACTATGTAGAAGATGCTACACATGCACACAAAGAGCCTTCTTTTTAAATAAATCTGCAATTGTTATGCAAATGTCGTGCTGAACATATCTCAAACTAGGTTGCCACTGCATTTAGCACTGTATAGCAATCATACTGTGCACACACTACCAGCTAGTGCGCTATATTTTTAACAAAAATATATTTGAACAAAACTCTGTTAAACAACCTATCTGTAGACATATAAGTCAGGGGAGTGGTATTTTAAGGCACAAAATTAAGATTTTTGCAGAAATTATTACTGAAAATAGCAGTATTTGACTCAGCATTCTTTTTTATAATTTTTTTTCATATGTTACAAGCTAAGCTATCTTAAAGTTTGAAACAGATCTAGCAAGAATTTAAGATTTTTACCAAACTTAATAATAAAAAACAATGGTGTTTGAGAAAAGGGGGGGGGGTTTAATTAAAAAAAACAGCTAACAATTATATCTCTAGCTCTTGATGAGCGGCAAAAATATACAACCACACTGTCATGTTCTGTTAAGATTTGGAGAAATTTGATGGAATCAGAAGAATTGAAATAACACAAGGCAGTTATATACAAATTATGCTGAAATGCTACAAGCAGATCATCGGGACCAAACATTTTTTAGGTAATATAATGGATGCAAAGTTTAGATGGGAAAGGCTTAATTTAACAAAAGGGGAAGAAACTGATGAATGGATAATGCAGTATCATTCAGAGTGGTTACCTACAATATTGGCATTTAAAATTAAAGACAGACTATTTTCCGAAATCACTTTTCTTAGAAAGTATTACGTCACAATTCTCAGCTTCAAAATGGTGGAAATTCTTAAAGGAAAAATACAGAAAAGCAAGTTAGATTATGATTTTTATAGTTTTTTTTCCAATCTCTGCATTCTGTTCCATCTAGCTCTGCTAAATCAAGAGGAATTTCTCTACTTTTGGATTCATATAGTCTAAATTACAGAACATACTAGACTCAGAGCAGTGTGAAAAATTAGTAAAAAATTATAAATATTACCATAAAAAATAAAGTCAATAAGATTTTGATTGGTAAACTATAAAAAGGATCAATCATAATTATTTTTTATTACATTGCGTAACTTATTTGAAATATATTCTTATAAAATAAATAAATAAATAAATAATTTGAAAAAATAAATATTCTGAAGCAAACTATCACCTTAATTGCCAGAAATATGTCTTTTCTTTTAATGTGATTTTGTAAAAGAAACCACCTAGGTTTTGGACTTAAAAGGAAAATTTGTATTGTACTATTAGGGGGATTTGCAGATTCAGAAATGATTTTTAGCAAAAACCTACTTTTAACAAAAACCCAGGTGGGTTTTTGTTGGTGGACCTGCCAAGAAAAACCCGGGTGGGTTTTTCTGGGCTGGGCCCATTTTACCAACCCTGGTTAGAGCCCAGACAGATAGACAAAGTGAATTAATTAACACTTTAAACTACTATATTAAAAAATGTTAAAAGTACATTTTCAATAAAAAAAAAACTTGCATTCTGTCATTGTTAGGAAAGACTAAATTGATATTAAGATGTTATGTCATAAAAGTGACCCTTTTTTGGTTCAAAAGGTTGAACCTTGTCTGTCAAGATAGCAACTCAATTCAAATATTTTAATTTGTATAATTCTTAATCACATCCTCAAATTTACTGAAACCTTACTGTAATAATGATTTTCCTATTTTATGCATTAAAATGATAATTAGAAGCCTTATTTATAACATCATTTTAAAAATTAATGTAGTTTTATAAGGTTTTAACAGGCTGTAAGACTAAAAACAAATATTCAGATTTTTTTTCTCCAATATTTATATATTAATAAACAAAAAACCTTTCGTATGTGCTGAGAAGAAAAGTTAGCTTTCATATTCCTTGTTTTTTTTAATCTTCTTGACTTCAAATTATTAAGCCTCATGTAAGACACATAAAACACATTTTAAGGAATCTGTTATGTTTAAAATTAATTTGCATGCACGCACATATAAAGGGAAGTTTAAAAAATAGTAAAACACTTTCTACCTCACAAAAAAATTAAGCAACTCAAAAAAGTACTTCATTTCTCTTCTAAAACAATGAAGCAACAATAGTAAATTATCTAGTACTTACATCTAAGTATGATTAATGCAATTTTTTAGAAGCTTCCTATGTATTTAAATGATTTAATGGTGTTATTAAATGAAAAAAAATCTGCCTTTTTTTCTTTGAAATATTGCAATTTGAAGCAGGAGCCTCAATAAGGCTTAAGGAGATAAGACGATTAAACATAGCTTTATTTACTCAACTGATACTGACTAAGTTAAAAATAGTGACCCTTAACTAGGTGCTAAAAAAAACTCCTTATTTCTTAATTTGAAAATTTTCTCAAAACAAAAAAAAAAAACACTTTGTTTGTGCAGTCAGCCACAAGTTCAATGTTGTTATATAAAATTTTTGATGAGTCAGATGATTTAAGAAAGCATCGATATTATTAAAGTAACTGTGATTTTACCTTCTAAAAAAACTATGTGTAGTGTGTTAGCTTGATGTATTAAGCATTAGGCTTGTTTAAATAATATTTTGCAATAGATTTTTAGATTAAGATTAGAGCCATTTGTTCAGTTATTTCATACTAAATTATAAATATGTTTATGCTTGATGTCATTTTATATGTCAAGCTTAAAATGTAGCTGTCAAATACATCTAGATTAAAAAGTGTTTGTGTTTCCAAAATTTGAAGAATTTATTTCCAATGTTTATATTCTTTGCTTAGAAAGTCACCAGATTTTTTGGTCTATTATCTGGGGATTATGTGCTAAAAAAAGTCTGAAATTTTTTGCGGTGTATTATAGGCCAATCCAGATAGTCTAAGTTTTCTCCCCCCCCCCCTTTCTGTTCATGAAAAAGCATTCTGTGGTGGCTATAAAAATCATATGCAAGCAAATTTGTCACCATTTTCTCTAAAAGATTGCATATTATTAATATGTAATATGCAATGTCTAATACGAAAAAAAATTGTTAGTTAAACAAGTGAATTTAAAATAAATTTAAAACCAGAATTATGAAAATTTGATGCAAAATGTATTCTTCTTCATTTTTAAATTATTTAAAATATTTATTTCTTAAAAAAAAAAAAAAAAAAAAAAAAAAAAAAAAAAAAAAATGATGATTTGTATATTTACTAAAATTTTTTTGTTTCTGTTTATAAATTTATCATTGTTTCATGCATTTGATGGAGTAAAAAAATATCACCTTAATGAAGCAGTGGTGACTAGTACCATCTACTTACCAGATTAGAAATTTCCATTTCCAGTGCATATTTTTACGGCGGTGAGGATAATACAGCAACATCCATTTTAATTAGCAAAAAATATGACTGTGGATAATGTGACCCTGCAGATAATAGGCAGAAAAATATGGTGTATAAATTTTCTATTTTTTTGTTACAACTGAAAACAAAAATACAGAAAGCTACATCATTTTAAATAATTATATTAAATCATATTGAATAATTTGTGTCACATAATAAATACTTCTGCAATTGACTTTAATATGACAACTTTAAAAGAATAAAGATAACATTGCAAAGAAAATAAAATGTTGTAAGCATTGTTGATATAGTGTATCATCCTAGCATGAGAATTAACAAGAGCTATTTTTCAAATATAAGAAAACAACCAATTTTTTTCTTTATATCAATGCATTCAGAGCACTTATTGGCAATGGATATAATATTGTGAAGAGATTGGAATTTTAGATTCTTGCTTTCTTAAATTGTTTTAATATTTTATCTAAATTTTGATAAAATTTATATAAGAAACTTTAGTATGTTCTCAATTACATAAAAAAAATACTTCTGCAATTGACTTTAATATGACAACTTTAAAAGAATAAAGATGGCATTGCAAAGATAATAAAATGTTGTAAGTAGTAACCATTGTTGATATAGTATATCATCCTGGCATGAGAATAAAGAAGTGCTATTTTTCAAATGTAAGAAAACAATCAAACACTTTTTTTATATCAGGGCAGTCACAGCATTTTAGTATGCTCTCAATTACATAAAAAATATTTACAATCTATAGAACAGGATACAACTAAATTTTGACAATGAGCAGTAGTATTGACATAATAGTATTAAAAATGAAAAAAAAAAAAAAAAACCTTGCTTTTTTAAAATTTACATTTAAATAATATTAGCTGAACTAATTATAAATAAATAAGATTATTTGTTCTAAATTAAACATTTTAGTGATGCTTTAAGTGACTGATTCTCTAGAAAATGAAAGTTGTCACTGATGAAATTCTGTACAATCACGTTATCAAATCGCAAATTGTAGAATTTTAGTTGAAGGTTAACTAAAAACACTATATTAGCATTAACTTACTTTACTAAAGAGAATGGGATCAATAAAAGGTTTAAAAGTTATCCAAAATTACAACAGGGTAAGACAGAAAAAACACTACGTGGATTTTATTACTTCATGATTCATTGAAAAAGATTCATTCATTCATGTGAAAAGGAACGGTGTGAAAATGGTCCGTATTTATGAATTGAATTGATACAATATCAATATAACCAGTATTTTTTTTTATCTCTAATTGAAATAGTTGCTGTCATTAACAGAAATAAGCTTTACCAAAAAAAATCTAAGCATAATTTTCGTAAGTTATTCAAATTCAAATTGCATCAGATTTTATACCCGAGGGAATATTTAAGTGCTAGATTTTTGATTTTTGAATAGTGCTTTCTGTTTCTTTTTTATAAATAAATGTTTGTTTTGTTAGTTTAAAATTTTCTTTTGCAGTAGTAGATTTATTGATTGAATCATTATTCATGAATGAACTCATCTAGCGTGATTCATTCATTCTTTGGCGTCTGTTTTGCGATAATATGGACGATATGAATGTACTTTACTGATCCATCCTTTTTACTATAATAAATCAGTGGTAAGATACTTTTTTAAAGTTATTTTTCTAAAGAAAATTCTACAACTTTCCATTTGATCGTATGATGGCACAAAATTTTAAGTGTTCTAACTTTCATTTTCGTTGTCATTTACAGTCATTAAAAATATTCGGCCTGCAGGTGAACCGAATATAGGCTAGCCGAATAGAAATAGCGATAAGTTAACCGTAACAATCATGCTAAATACTTTAATATTTAGAATTTGAAATGTTAAAAAGTTACATTTTACTCAATATTTAAAAGAGAAATTTTCCTTTTGATAAGAATTTTCTTGTAGGCAAACTTTACACTATTTAAAACTATTCTTTGAATTATTTTTTAAGAAATCTCTTTTAGCTAGTAAAACTTTAAATTTCTTGGTTGAGAACATAATTTTCTTATATTCTAAAACAAACATTTTAAAAAAGAGAAATTTTAAAGGGTTTAGAAGAAAAATTGGTATTTTTCAATTGCCCACAAGCCAGTTATGTATACATATATTGTATGTATATTTACATATTTATCCAAAATGCTGTGGTAATACCATTATATATCAATATTTCTTTAAGACCACAGTAATGATATTAAGGTTTAAAACCATCCAATATATCATTTCAAATGGTATTTCATCTTACTTACAGAATTTTGGAAACTACAGAGTTATGGAATTTTAGATATATTGAATATCAATGCAAAAGTTGGTTATTTTTGCAAATACCACAACAATATTGACATTTGCAGTTTTGTGCAGGTGTCGGAATCTTAGTCTACTTTTCTGGTGAACGGTTTTGTTTATAGGAGTTCATTGAAATTGAAAGACTCATTCAAGGATTGTACATTTCAGATACATTCATCATCGGTGGCTGACTATTGTGACTTGCTTGTCTGTGAGTGCAAAGTACATGTACAGTTGCTGATGACTGATTTGACTGACAGATTTTCAAGAAGAAATTACAACATAGATTTTTCTTGCAGATTTTTGGCAAGATGTGGAGAAATGCGAATTTTTTTCATTATAATTACAAATTTTACATTTATTGGCAATTAAATTATTTTCATTTAATATATCTATTGTCTTTTGTACATTTTCTTCTTTCATTTAAATAATTTATAATGTTTAACTTTCCAAAAGTTTTCAGTGATATGCATTTTAGATCAGATCTGCAGGAAAAAGGTTTCCATTATTTAAAACATTATATAAAAATTGGAATTTATGTATCTTTTTAATGTTAAATTAAGATACTAAACTTTTGTTTTTTCTAGGTAATCAATATATACATGTGTGTGTGTGTGTATTTGTAGTGTTTTACACGAAAGACAGATATATTTATGACCATTTAATAGGGTGATATATGATTTAAAATATATTGATATTCAGCCAGTGGTACATTACAATATTAAAATTCTGATATTGGCCAGTCCTAATATCCATTCATCTGTATAGTGTTAATACACTTTTCCCAATTGATTGACTCCTCTTCCACTTTGTAAAAAAATCTCCAGAAAGCACCCCCCCCCTAAATATTCCACTATGTACATCGAGCTCAATACTAAAAATTTCATCTCTCAGTTTTTTTCCCTGAATTTTTTAAAAAGGCATGCTGATTCTTTGATGTATCACAAATGTGCATAAACACAAAAGTAACATTTACAACTTCAACTGTTGCCAGTCTGAAAAATCAGTGTAACCGAACTTTAATTTGCTGTATATTTATCATTGTGGTGATATGCAGTAATAAAAATATTGATAGTGAAAGACTCTCATAAAATATGTCAAAAAATGCGTATTTGATGTTCTGTGTAAAATGTTTTGATTAAAAAAGTCTTATTTATTTTTTCAAAGAATTTAAACTCATATTCAATGTTATTATGAATACTAATCACAAAATTTTTTTTTGATTGATCAGTAGTTGATGCCAAAGTTAAATTTGTAGCCTATTTTGCACTATTTTTCTTGCAACAATGTTTCTTTTTTTTTCTGAGCTCCTTTTATTTTCTTTTGACCATATTAATTACAGATGTTAGTATTATTATTTGTCTTAAACATAATTGTTATTATTTATCTAAATTCATTTCACTTTCAAATCTTTTGAAGTCCAGACTTTTCTATAATCTGAAATCGTCATTAATTATGAACTTATTCTGTTTTTCTCTTGTTTATATCAATTTTTATTTTCAAAATATTTTACTTTATCAAAATAATGCATACTTTATGACAATCTACTATTAGCATTTCTCCTAACCACCTCCTATATGTATTGTGTACTACAATTTTAATACTGTGTAAGCACCCCGCTCTGATTATTTTATGATTTTCTGTTGTATTTGGGGAAGGGGAGGATTAACAGGATTTTACAGTAAGTATATACCGGGTGTCCTGAAAAGGACTGAACGATTTTAAAAATCAATAACTTGCAAACTTTTACAGATATTTAAAAAATTCTTGCACGAGAGTCATCTAAAAGGTCAAAAGTTTTTTTCCTGCGATTCTGGATTTTAGTTCGAATTAAAAACAATAGATGGCGCTGAGAGCACTAGGTGCTGTATTGAGAAGGATATAGAGCACGGGCACGGTTGCAAGTAAACTGTCATTTTCGCTGTTTGGGTGGCAGAAACTTCGCCGTTCCTTGTTTGTCGTCGTTTAAATCCATAGCAATCTTCCCGATATCATGACTTTTTCGTCCAATCATGATTATTTTTTGGAAAAATATAGTCCTGTCTGGCTAGGCTTAACCTTTTTCTAATGTTTCATTCACCCTCTCCCCCCCCGATATATAAAAAAAATAAACATTTATTGTTGATCTATATAGTTTAAAAATTCTGTTCCGTTTACGGCTTTCTACTGATAATAAATCAATAATGAATAAAGCAAATTAGGTTTCTTCCGTCAAAAATTACACTTTCCGCCCTTTGCCCCCCCCCTCCTCTGATCATATACAGTTTCATATTTTTAAAACTCTTTATTTTGTTTAAATAAAATTTGTCGCATTTATATCTGACTTATCACAATAATTAAATAATAATTTAGATTATCTCCAGCTTATCCGAAATATGTATGCTTCCATTCTTAGCCCCCCCCCCCCTCCCATTCCCATCATGCAAATAAGTTTTTTTTTTTTTTTAAATCTTTATTTAAAAAAAAAATTCTACTATTTTTTTTCTCTTTCCAGTGGCAAAAAATAATCAAATATATCAATACAAATATATCGATTTTTTATCATCTCTTTTATTCCGAAAAAATTTCTTCCCTCTGCCTCCCCCCCCCCCTCCAGCAGAATGAATTTTAAAACTTTGAAATTCGTCATTTGAAAAGAAAACTGATATATTTGTTGCTCACTAATAAGAATAAATAAGTAATGATTAAAACCACTTCCTAACATTCCGAACTTATGCTTCTCCATGTAGCCCCCTACCCCTTCCGGAATACAAAGGAGTTTTTTTTTTTTTTAATCTTTATTTTACATAAAAAATCTTTTCAATTTATTGTTCCGTAGTCGCAAAAATAATTAATCATATAACTTATACTCTGTTTCTGAAATTCTCATCCAGTCTTCTCTTTACCCCCCCCCCACCCGCCCAGTTTGTTCATTGTCAAATATTTAAAAATAGTTATTTAAAAATATTGATTTAAAAAATTATTTATTTTTAAAAATAGTTATTTTAAAAAAATGCCAGACCTGTGTGTCATTAATACATGAAAAATAATCTTAATTATCGTTAACCTACAATCATTTACGCTCCCCCCCCTTTGATACATATATTTGTATGCTAGTAGGAAAGAGTGAGAAGAAAAAAGGGTGATTTCTTAGGTTTTAAAGTTAAAATCTTTAAGTTATTTTTATTTCTATGTAAAAAATATACATACTAATACTACTACTAATAATATTTTTTTCAATTAGGAAACACTAGACAGACTTTAATACAATTAATAATAATAAAAAAAGAAAAAAGTCTGTCTAGTGTTTCCTAATTGAATATTTTAAATTCAGACGTTAAAATATATATATATCTTAGAAATAATATTTTTTGTTTGTTGTTCTATAACGACAATAGAGAAATAATTTGTAATATAAATAACCTCATTACTGAAATTTCAGTTTCCCTTTCTTCTCATATCCTCCATATAATATTCAAAATTTCAATGAAAAGCGTATTCGTTGATATCTAATAACTATAAATACCTCCTTTCTCCCCGCCCCACCCAAAAAATAATAATTCTGCCCCCTGGTGTGTTTTGCCACAGCACACTACAAAAAAAGTGCATTAATATCTCTAATAAAGTTTGTTAATATCTCAAAGTAAAGATATTTGTACGAGAAGTCTGTGGTAATTACAGTGGAAAAGGAATCGTTTTTGCCACCCAAACAAGCGAGCAGCTGAAGCGTGACGTCACATGCGCGTGCTCTATTGACGTCACTTGGCACTGAAGCAAAATAAGGAAGTTAAGGCTATGGAGTGGATCTTATTCAAAAATGAACTTTAGCTTTTACTGTCCGATTTTGAATGCAATCCATATAATTTTGATTTTGCTGCCGTCAGCGCAATAATAGAGAAAAATGTTATTTTCATGGGTACAACTCCTTTGAAATCGAAATGCGTGAAACAACAAGGTTCAAATTACAGACTTTTTTTTTTTTTTTTTTTTTACATTCTAAGAATGTAAGTACTTTTGAGAACAGGATATCTTTTTTGTTTCTTTTTATCTGGGTATCTTTTAAACCTTTTTTATGTCACCTAATCATGTCCTGTATTGTATTTTTAGTATGTGGGATTAACAGTTCATTTACAGGTAACCCAAAAGATTGCATCACATTATAGTCTATGGGAGAAAATCACTTGCAGAGTATATTAATGAAATACACTATTTCAAATGTATCGAAACTGATATAAATCACTGAATTTCAGTATAAGATGATTATGATAGAATAGAGTATTTGGTATTTGTAGCATTTAACGTTCATTTACAGGGGCACACAAAAAAAAATCGGTTACTGTACTGTCTGTAAGTAATAACTGCTGGAAATACGTTTTCAATTTTGGCATGCGCTTTTAAATTTAGCTATTTTTAGATACATTAGTAATTATATAAATGCATATCACCTATACTCGTCTCTGGTGCGTCCGTTCGTCTGTCTGTCCGCATATAACAGTGCAAAAATTACTCTGTCGAATAGTTTGAAATTTTATATATATATTTATTGAAGAATTTTATCCAGTTATTTCAAATTTTATGAATATCGGATGTGTATTTCCAATACAGGGACAGTCACAAGTATTCCGTTACATTATGGCCAATGGGGAAAACGTTTCAAGTGCTTTTTGATTATATTACACCCATCCGAACATAATGAAATTAAGATGCATTTATGAATTAAATTGAAATACAAATGATGTAGAATATGCTGCACAAAGAATAGTTATTATTCATTTACATTTGAATGTAATATTATGATCAGAATTATATTGAATGCTTGCAGTAGAGTAAAATATTTAAATAATTCATAAAATAAAATGATAAGAATTTAGATAATTTTAAAACTGGTTATTTTATAAAAAGTAAAGGTCAAATAAATATTTAATAGTGTATAATTAAATAATCATCAGTAAGACCAGATACATTTTTCTTGTATTATTTAATGAAACTTTACCCATAAAGGTACACTTTAAACTCGCATAAAATAACAAATTTCCATCAAACACAAACTGGTGTCCTTCACAAACTGTTGATACTTTTTTGAAAGCCCTTGATTATGGGAAAGTTACTTTAAAGGTTTATAATAATTAATACTTGTATTTAGGATGTGTTATTTCACTCATTCGAACTGTTGATGAGTACAGGATCTCTCCATGTTTTCATTATTCTTATCAAAATGACCTAATTTTGGGAGATCGCTTTTTTTTCAATGTTTTAACAACTAATCTAGTGTTTTTTCCATCATGTATTATATTTTGAAAGAAGAAAAAGCTTCTTATAAAAAATGTTCATTTTTTTTCAATAGCATAAAAAATAAAGATTTGTAATGTAATTCAAACCGATTTCCTCATACCAATTCTTTGATGGCAGTTATTTCATGAATCATTCTTGAAAAATTCTGTAAGATGATTAAATGCTTAAAGAATATTTATAAGTCTCCGTTCTTGCTTAAAATGTATTTTTACTAAAATTTTCCATCAAAACACAAACTGTAGGTGCTTTTTTACTTATCTCCAATCGAATCATGCATTTTATCAAACTTTTTTTCTATTCTTTTGAAAACGTTTTAGTGGAAATTTCAAGATGAAAATGAACAACAACAAAAACAATTCTACATAAAATAAGTAAAGTTATGATTTTTTTTCAAAAACAATTTCTCTCAAAGAATTTTTTTTTCGACATTTGCAAAGGATTTTTTTTCTTTTATTTTACTGCCTCACTAACAGACCAAGATAAAAATCAAAAGCATTTTCCTGTGAGTATTAGATTCATAAATAATGAAATATTGGAGAGAATAATGTGTACCAATGTTTAAATCAAGAGTTGTGTAAAAAGGAACTCTCACTGTACTAACGGAGCAATCTTGTTATACAAAAAATTCAGATACAAGAGAAAGGGGGGGGAGATTTTTTTTAAATTAAAAATAATTCATGAATTATAAAAATGTTTTAAATCAAAGTACTGTAATCCGCACAAGTTGGGGCCAAAGGTTGTATGGATTATGTAATGTTGTAGATTATACATAATTTTATTATGCCTAGACAAAATTTTCATTCTATAATCAATATAGTATGAAATGATAAATTTCAAATTTAACAATTAATTTAACATGTTATCTCAAATAATGCCTTTTTTAATTTATTTTATTATAAAAATGTATACATACATGCATTTAAATAAAAATAATTAGATATTTACCGTAATAGAGTTTGTTTTTTACTGTTAATAAAATAAAAGAGCTATTTTACAAAATACATGTTTCATTAAGATTTTTTTCAATCTTTTTTATCTGTTTTAAAAAACCATTTTTGGATCACGAATTTGTAAATTTTCTTACCTGTTTATGTCACTGTTTACATTCGCAAAGCAACATGAATTATAGAAAATTGCGGATCATGGGTTTGTGGATTATCTATCCTTGACTGTATATTCACTTTTCATTATATTTGCACACTGTTTTTGCAGTCAGAATTTAATGTATGTAAATTTATTTTATCAAACATTGCATTATAAATTGTCTATTTTGCTTTTTACTCGATTTACTGCCATGTCAGGCAGGGCATCATTTATATGACTTAAAAACAAAGAGTTGAATTGCTCTGCTGCTCTATGAACAACAAGGCAACTTTTATAAGAACAAATTGAAAAATTGCAGTTGTATATATAAATACGTTATATAAAATATAATGTCTGTATAATAATAGCCTAAATTGTGCGTCAACGTTTCCAGGTTGGCCGCTTTGCTTTTTCTATGCCAAGTGGCTATTGTGGTACTATCTACTGTACTGCATGCACACCTATGCATATGTATCTATAAAAAATACTGAAGTTATGTTGTACTTAGGAATACATAATGTATAATGTTATATTTTAATATATGGATTTCTGTATTGTTTAAAAAAATGAAGAATGTCATATATAATAACTTAATTCAGAATTCAATTTTAATTATTAAATTTTTTTTTATTAAAATAATGCACTATTTTATTTATTTATTTATTTATTTTTGTTCTTAGACTGAAAGTTTGATAAAACTCTCTTACTGATGTTCAATAAGACATTTCCTTGTATGAAAATGGCTATAATCTCTTCATACTGATGTTTTAAAGAAGAATCTGTTATCATCCGGAACATAACTTTTTCACATGAGACAATGTCATCGATTACAGAAGAAAAATTTTCCTCTGGTGAACAACACTTTGTTCCTCAAGATAGTGGTAAAATAAAACACTCCTTCCCTGATACAGAAGGGAATCCTTTTACTTGTGAAGTATGTTCCAAAACATTTTCTGATAAGAGTAATCTAAGAAGACATCTCCCGACTCATACTGGAGAAAAACCTTTTGTTTGTGAAGTATGTTCCAAAGGTTTTTCTCAGAATAGTGATCTAAGGAGGCATCTTTTGACACTAGTAGGAGAAAAACCCTATCTTTGTGAAACATGTTCTAAGGGGTTTTCTCATAAATATCATCTAAAGAGACATCTCTTGACACATACTGGAGAGAAACCCTTTGTTTGTGAAGTATGTTCTAAACCATTTTCTCAGAATTTTACTCTAAGACGCCATCTCCTGACTCATACAGGAGTGAAAGCCTTTGTTTGTGAAATATGTTCCAAACGATTTAAGAATAACTGTACTTTAAGAAACCATCTTTTGACTCATACTGGAGAGAAACCCTATGTTTGTGAAACATGTTCCAAACCTTTTTCTGATAAGAGTAATCTGAGAAGACACCTCTTGATTCATACTGGAGAGAAATCTTTTGTATATGAAATATGTTCCAAAGGATTTAAGGATAACAGTACTCTATGCAAACATCTCTTGACTCATACAGGAGAAAAGCCCTTTGTTTGTGAAATGTGTTCCAAAGCATTTTCAGATAACAGTGCTCTAAGAAAACATCTCTTGTCTCATACTGGAGAGAAACCCTATGTTTGTGAAACATGCTCCAAACCTTTTTCTGATAAGAGTAATCTGAGAAGACACCTCTTGATTCATACTGGAGAGAAATCTTTTGTATGTGAAATATGTTCCAAAAGATTTAAGGATAACAGTACTCTATGCAAACATCTCTTGACTCATACAGGAGAAAAGCCCTTTGTTTGTGAAATGTGTTCCAAAGCATTTTCAGATAACAATGCTCTAAGAAAACATCTCTTGTCTCATACTGGAGAAAAACCCCATGTTTGTGAAACATGTTCCAAACCTTTTTCTGATAAGAGTAATCTGAGAAGACACCTCTTGATTCATACTGGAGAGAAATCTTTTGTGTGTGAAATATGTTCCAAAGGATTTAAGGATAACAGTACTCTATGCAAACATCTCTTGACTCATACAGGAGAAAAGCCCTTTGTTTGTGAAATGTGTTCCAAAGCATTTTCAGATAACAGTGCTCTAAGAAAACATCTCTTGTCTCATACTGGAGAGAAACCCCATGTTTGTGAAACATGTTCCAAAGCATTTTCTCATAACAGTTCTCTAAGAAGTCATCTCTTGACTCATACTGGAGAAAAACCCTTTGTTTGTGAAGTATGTTCTAAACCATTTTCTCATAATTGTACTCTAAGAAACCATCTCTTGACTCACACTGGGAAGAAACCCTTTGTTTGTGAAGTATGTTACAAAGCATTTTCTGAAAAAAGTACTCTAAGAAAACATCTCTTGATTCATACTGGAGAGAAACCCTTTGTTTGTGAAATATGTTCTAAAGGATTTACTCAGAACAGTAGTCTAAGGAGGCATTGTTTGTCTCATACCAAATAGACACCTCCTGAAAATCTCCTATATTTTTATTGTCAGATTGACTATATACTCAATACATGTCTTTGGATTTACTAGTATCACTTATCTTTATTTTTTAACTTAGTGATTAAAAAATATTGTAAAATTCTGCCATAATTGTCACAATTGTCATTTTGATATTTAGCAGATAACTCTGGACCTATTCATTAGATATCAGTAAACCTTCCTATATAGCCTTTTATGGTTTTTATTTTTAATTTTTGTTATTTCACTGTAAAGTAATTTTACCCTGAAATAAAAACTTAATTTTAACTTTAAATGATAAATTGTACTTCAATATCTTATACGAATAGGAAAGACTTTATTGAAGTAACACTTAAAAAAATATGAAATATATGCTGTAAATATTTTTGATGAAAAAACAATCTTACTTATTTCTTTCTTCTTAAAAAAATTTCCAAGGATTTAGGTGAAACATATCTCAATTTCATGTAATCTTTGCACTCATTATGAGTAAACTTTGCCATTTTTCTTAAAAGTATATAAAAAAACAAATTCAATATTTATTCACAGGGTTGTTTGGTTTAAACCATATTGTTTTTTTTTAAACATGCTGTTTTTTAAACTGTTTTTTTATTCTTTTTCCCTAATGTTTTGTTTTACACATTATTAAAAAAAGCAAAATCAAAGTTATGCTATAAGCAGAGCTGTAGAAAAACTATGAATGAATAAATTTCTAAAATGACGACTTTTTTGTACAAGCTATAAATCTAAATGGCAGAATAATTAATTTTTCTATAATTAGCTGGTTAGAGAAAAATAATAAGTTTTCTTTCTCCCCCCTCCTTTTTTTCAAAGTTTAAATATATATAAAGCCATTAATTGTAAAATTTTTATATATATATGTTGCAGCCAAAATCCGAAATTGGTCAATTCTAGAACTGGCCAGTAACGTTAAAAAATGACTGGCCAATTCTAGAATTGGCCGGTCAATTCGCGAACTGGCCGGGTGCAATTGGCCAATTCGCGAACTGGCCAGATGCGATTGGCCAATTCGCAAAATAGATGTAGGCACTCGGCTTAATCCTTTCTAACATAGTTGAAAGTATTTATGATTTCAAATAGTGTAGCCATCAGCCTCGAGTAAAGGCTCCGGTTAATTTGTAATTGTTATCTTATTTGGTTTATCAATTAATTTCAGTATTGAAATGGAATTATGTATTATTTTTGGTTAATTTAGTGGGGTACAAAATTATATTTCGTTTTAATATAATCAATGTAAATCTTTATTATTGTGCATTTAATATTGTTACATTACATTAAATACAATAAAATGAGTACCTATGCATCATTAAGATGGACGACAAACAGTTATATATTACAGTGTATGAAATATAGCAATTCCAGATATTTTACAGAGACAATGGAAAGTATTTCGTAACAAGAAAGAGAATGGTAAATGAGTTTTTTTTAGTGCATTTTAATGATGTTACATTATTTTAACCATAATGAAATTCACATGCTTCGGAAAGCAAACATTTTTGTAGAGTATATTGATTAAGTAAGCATTATAGTTTGTTTATTAGGACATCAAAAGGAATTTCAATAAAAAATTATGATAAATGCAAAAAAATCTTTCACAGGATATTTTAACAATGTTACTCTATTTCAAACATAATACACATGTGGGGATATTTTATTTATTTATTTATTTATTTATTTTTTTGGTATGGTATTTATTAAGTAACCATTATAGATTGTTTACAGGAACTCCAAAAAGAATTCCGATAAAGAATTATGATATAGCTAAAAAATCATTTTTAGGATATTTTAATTATGTTACACTATTTCAAACATAATGCAATTTACAAGCCTCATTTATGTCAGACGCAATATATATTTTGCAGAGTATTGCTTAAGTAGGCAATACAGTTCATTTATAGGGATGCCAGAAATAATTCCGAGAAAGAGTTATCATAAATTTCAAAAATTATACAATTTATATGCCTTACTGATGTGGGAAGAAATGCATTTTTTTGTAGAGTATTGAATAAGTTGTCATTATAGTTCGTTTATGTGGACGCTAAAAGGAAATCTGGTAAAGAATTACGATATATGCGAAAAAAAGCTTTAATATGATATTAATGATGTTACACTCTTTCAAACATAATGCACGTGTGGGATGCAAATTTTTGTAGAGTATTGATTAAGTAGTCATTATAGCTCATTTATAGAAACGCCAAAAATAATTCGGATAAAGAATTATGATATATTTCAAATCTAATGAAATTTATATGCCTTTCTTATGTGGGAAACAATGCGTTTTTGTAGAGAATTGATTATCTAGTCAATGTAGTCATTTGTAGGGACGCAAAAAGAATCCGATAAAGAATTATGATACATTCAAACAAATCTTTCATAGCATATTTTAAAGATGTTACACTATTTCAAACATAATGCACATCTGGGTTGCAAATTTTGTGTAGAGTATTGAATAAGTAGCCATTTTAAAGTTCGTTTATAAGATCACCAAAAAGAATTCCGATAAAGAATTATGATATTTGCCAAAAAAAAACCTTTTATAGAGTATTTTAATGATGTTGCACTATTTGAAACGTAATGCAATTTATAAGCTCATTCATGTCGGAAGCAATATGCATTTTGTAGAGTATTGATTAAGTAGCGATTTTAGGTCACTTCTATCGATGCCAAAAAAAAAAATTCCGATAAAGATTTATTATGTTTTTCAAACATAATGAAATGTATATGCCTCACTCATTTGGGGAGCAATACTTTTTTTGTAGAGTATTAATTAAGTGGTTTATTGATATGGACCCCAAAAAGTATTTCGATAAGAAATTAAATATATGCGAACAAATCTTTTATAGGTCATGTTGGTGATGTTACACGATTTCGAACATAATGCACATGCGGGCAGGCCCGTAGCCAGGATTTCCTTTCGGGAGGGGCTGATACTTGAAATTTTTTCTGATCTTACAAAAGTAATTTGTATAATTTACAGCAAAAAATTTAAACAAACCTGAAATGTGTTTCTGCATAGGATACTTGATAACTATGACAAATATTGCTGTTTTGTATTTAATTTTTTTTTTTTCAATTTCTGTTGCAATTTTTGGCATTCAAAAGCACTTCCAGTTTCCAAACCGGATAGCTTTAAGGAAAAATTCCGCGAAACCTAAAAAGCACAAAATAACAATGTTTAAGATAAGCCTCAAGTATCCAATTAGGAAAAAAAATTAAAAGTATTGAAATGCAAACAAGTAACATGAATTTATTTAAAACACAGGATTAATAGTAGCGTGGAAGTGTCTGTGAATACGAGTGCGAGATCTTGAAACTATTGATCCAAAAATGAAATTAATTTCTTTCGCATTATTTTTTCTTCTAAAGAAAAATGAATTTCTACAGTCATATTTAATCATAAAAATTATCTTTGTATTTTACATTCTCTGATTATAATAGTTATAAATGCAGTACTGTTGGTATAATAAATTTACTAATGCCATGGAAGCAATCATCGTAATTTTTTCTTAGCCATGATGCATATTAATTTATGAAGATCTTCTGTAATGTCCCAATGAATGGAAATCTTTGCAAAGCGACTCAGTCTCGAGGCAAAGATTTAATTATTTTCATTGTTGAAAATGATCTTTCCGCACTGACTGTTGTTACTGGGTTTTTAAAAAAGACTGAACAAGTGTTTGATATTATTGTAATTTATCACATTACAGTATTAAAACTTTTCGGATCTCTGGGTTGGTGTCAACAATTTGTTTGCACCCTAATTCATATTCAGCTTTCACTTGTTGCTACATTGACAAATTATGATGAAAATTTTCAATAAGATTTTTTACACGGGAATAAAGATCCTCTGCTACTCTTCTTCGGATGTATTTTGAGGGTTTGTATGTATTGTCTGTCTAAATGTTAGTCTTGGGATCTTTATTTTAGTTTGGAAGATGTCTTCCCAAAGTTTTGATGCACAATAAAATATCTCACAAAAGATTTCTAATGCATTTTCGCTATTTTTATGTAAAACAATTAGGACATTTTTAACATAAGTTACAGCCGATATCATGTCCTCACTATGATTTTGTCAAACAGAAAACCTTCTCACAAACAGACTGGCATATGAGATCTTCTCTCGACTGCCAAAAAAGCTCCAGATACCAAAGAAATCTTCCACTTTTTTTAAAACATATTTTCTGAGCTAATGCAAATGTATGTAGCTCAACAAAAGTTAATATGATTTTCAAGCTTCTCGATAAATTTTATATCACAAATGCGGAGAAGTCATTTTCTTTTGTTTAATTGGATGCATTATGCAATTAGTTTTTGAAGCGCTAAATTTGCCTTTAGGTGATTTAAACCTTTGACACTGCTTGAACAAGTCCATGATACTTTCGAATTATGGGAATCAGCATGCTGTTGGACAAGGCAAGATTTAACAGATGGCTTTCAAAGTGGACATATCTAATTTTTGGATAGTCTGAAAAATTTTAGAATGACCCGTCTAACAGACCAGACTTACTAGCGGCTTCATCATAAGGAAAGGGCATATTTACAAAGAAACACTTCTGTCTACCAATCTACCGCTACATTTTTTGTCATAGCGATTATTGTAGTACCCTGTTCACACTATGGATAGTTAAGATATCTCAGGCTTGAAACTCTCTCAGAGAGTTCCTCTAACTCTCTCAGAGAGTTCCTTTAACTCTCTGAGAGTTTTCAACTTGATCGGGCTAGATACAGGAATATTTACTCTCATTGGCTTTAAAGCTTCGCTTTTACTGATTGGCTCTTGCGGCCGTCTTCATTTCAAGTGCATGCGCATACGCTACATTTGTTCAGTTCAGAGATACATTGGCATTCGTTGAGATATCTTAGGTGAGTTTTTCAATGTGAACAGGTACCTAATTCCGGGAGGGACCACTTCAAACACGGGGATCTTAAGATATTTTATGTTTGTGGTGTGAACAGGTATAGGAATCATCTTGACGACGTACCCCAATCATATCATATACTTACTTATGTAATGGCAAACTTAGACCAATGAAATTCTCGGAGTTCATCCGTACAGTGTTAGTCGTTAAAGAACGAACTGGTTTTTCTCCCTTATACCCTGTTCACACCACAAACATAAGATATCTTAAGATCGCCGTGTTTGAAGTGGACCCTCCCGGAACCTGTTCACATTGAAAAACTCACCTAAGATATCTCAACGAATGTCAATGTATCTCTGAAATGAAGAAATGTAACGTATGCGCATGCGCTTGAAATGACAACGGCCGCAAGAGCCAATCAGTAAAAGCGAAGATTTACAGCCAATGAGAATAAGTGGTTGTTCCTGTATCTAGCCCGATCAAGTTGAAAACTCTCTGAGAGAGTTTCATGCCTGAGATATCTTAACTATCCACAGTGTGAACAGGGTATTATCCACAGTAATTCGTCCACAGTGACGTCAGCTGCCCTTTCCTTATACGCCTTTGTGACGCATTTATGCATGTTAAGGCAAAATTAATCACAATGTTGTAATATTACTTTTTCTGAATTTTTGGCAGAGAAGACATTTATTGGAATAAAACCTAAAAGAATATTTTTAATTATTGAGTTTTGTGAATTTTTTAATAGTCCACTCATCTAACACAAAGGTAAAGCTGTTCTGCGCTTGAGTTTCAACAGCAATTAAGATACGCGTTTTGTTTGTTCTAACAAAGCAAGTCACGTTACTTATTTTGATAATTAATTCTTCGGTAACTGTATCTAAGGATATTTGAGTGATTTTATTCTAAATGTCTTAGGTGAAGTAAATAGCATTTCTACGGATATTTATAATATCACGTTTCAATTTATTCTTTCCAGACTTTGCTCAAAATTTAAGTATCTTAGCTTACAGTATTTTTTGTATTGATTTCTCTAACGTTATATGATCATCATCATGGTAATCTCAAAATGGCGTATTTTTCTCTCCACAAAATAAGATTGTTTCAAGTATTGGTCCGAGAGCTGCTCTGATTTCTTCTTTTCCTGAAAGCTCTTTGAAAATTCAACAATGAAATATTAATTTGCTGTATTCCTAAAGAAATCTTAATTTGTTTTCTAAAACAACACACGGCTTGTGATAATCTAATTGCATATGTTAAAAGAATTGCATAAGAAAACACATTTATCCTTTTTTCTAATGTCTGAAACATGTAGAAACTAGTCTTCCTGGGGTTTTTTGTTCTTTCTGTACCTATTTTTTCGTGAAAAAACAAGATTAGCAATAAATGCGTTTTAGAATATGTAAGAAAAGGAAATACTATTTCTGGATCTTTCTTCCATTTTTCTTATTTTTGTTTCTTTCCTATAGTTATTGGAAAACTATATGGCTGGTTGAAAAGTAAAATGGAACCAAACATGTTTCTCTTCGTGGCATCATCTAAGTTATCTCTAGTTACATAGCAATATCGAATCGAGCTGCTTGCCATATTGTAGGCTCATATCGAGTACTTGACAAATCCTTACCAAAATCAAGTTGTTTCGAACGCTAACACCCAAACAATTCTAAATTTTAATTTCTAAACAAGACTTGCTGTCAGAAAATGTTGATATTATTGGAATTGGTTTTATGTAAGTCAGTTCAAGATTTAGTACACCCATGGTGCTGTTTTGTGATTTTGCAATTAAAAAAGAATAGTACATGTCTGAAAAATGAATTTTTCGATTTCATATCATATTTTCTAGTTACTTAAAAGATTCCATTAACAGTCATTAACATTTATCTTTCCATCTTATCTAGTCATTTGACAAAATATTGTATTTTCCGTCATTAAGTTCGCGGCTTAAAAAGTTTATTTTATACCCAGAAATTATGTTTGATAAAATTCGGTTTTTTCTTCTTTTTTTAAAACTCAGAATACACTTTACTTCAATTATTAAATTAAATTTGTGGCTGTAAAATGAGCCAGTGTTGTTGCTTAAATTTTTACTTCGTCCCTAGACACAACTCACAATGTCTCTATACTGACTTCACAAAAAGCACCCCCTAGCCCGTCAGCACACCCGCCTACATCTGTAGATTGGCCTTACAGTGTAATTGAGGTAAATTTTATCCAAATACATGTGCTGACGGAATATAAAACTCTCTCCGGTGGTACTATAAAAAACTTTTTAAAAAATCCCTACATAGAGGTATCCATCCCTGACGTTAATAGTTCTAGAAAATACAAAGAACATTAACCAGGCAAAGCAGCTACATTAAGCACATTTTCTGAGTATTAAAGATTCACATACAAACAATTCGCAGAAAAGTTGTTCAGTGAAGGAAGAGACTGGGGGATGCCGCCGTGGCGCTTCTTGGAGGTTTTTCGATACCATATCGTTTTTCTTCGCATCTTTCTTTTTTTTCTTTTCTATCTTTTTTTCAAAAATACATTCTAATAATTTCTTTTAATAAAAAGCGTTTTACAGTTAGAACATCATTAGCGAAAATACTTTCTTTAAAATTATATTTTTTTCACATGATTTTACATTATAAGCGGCTATTGAAGTTTTATTGCCCCCTTCTGTGCAACATATTCTAATATTGACCGCTCTATGTTTCGTTTATATGCATGAAGAAGAAGATAAGGAAAATTAAAGAATTTATTTGAACAACATACATCTTATTTGTGTGCTCGACATTAAAGTCTGCTTATAAATCATCGTCTATATACAAGAACGAGATAGCACAAGGAAATTTACACCACAAGAGAAATACAACCAGGAGCTCCACACAAAGTGTGTGTGCAATGGAGCCGCCGGGAATCGAATCCACAATCTCCAGCATAGCAAAGCGGCGTCTTAACCACTCGGCCACGGAGGCCCAAATTGAAAAAGATCATAACATGCAAGTAAATGTTTTATATCTGTCTCCTAAAGTTAATGCGTTATATGTGTATTACACTAAATATTCTTAGTCAAATTAATGATACGAAATTACACTTAATCTAATTTTACTGCGTAGAAAGATAGTTAAAATTGCATTTTTGAAAGAATTTATATTTTTTGTGGTTAATATCTATTATAAACAATATATCCAAATGACCATTATAATGAAGGATTACTGTAACTGTGATTGAATAAATGGATATTTTTACAGCTAAAATACAATTGAATTTAATGTAATGGAAGATGAAAACAAACAAAGCTTATTTTATTGTCAAAGAGATAATTTTGTAAAGTCTTTTTAAACTTTCGGGAGGGGCTTCAGCCCCCTTAGCCCCCTCCCTGGCTACGTGCCTGCATGCGGGATGCATTTTTTTGTAAAGTATTGATTAAGTATCCATTACAGTTCGTTTATAGGAACATCAAAAAGAATTCCGATATAGAATTATGATATATGCAGAAAATTCTGTTATAGGTTATTTTAATGATGTTACACTATTTCAAACATAATGCAGTTCACAAGCCTCATTCATGTGGGAAACAATGTCTTTTGTAGAGCATTGATTAAGTAGCCATTATAGTTTATTTATAGGGACACCAAAAAAGAAAAAAAAAAACCATAAAGAATTATGATATATTTCAAACATAATGAAATATATATGCCTTACTCATATGGTAAACAGTAGGATTTTGTAAAGTATTGATTAAGAAATCATTATAAATCGTTTATAGGGACTTCAAAATGTACTCCGATAAGGAATTATGATATATGCGAAAATACTTTTACAGAGAATTTTTATATTTCACACCTTCGAACATAATTAAGTCTTTATACATTTCGAATATGCTCCACATCATGTTTTCTATAAATTATTGACTAGGATGAATTTGTCATTTATATACAGACTCACTTAAATTATTTGATTGTTGGATTAATTATTAGCCATTATTATTTGATATGCGTTTCCAGCTGTGAAAATTTATTTGCAAGGCAGGTTTATAGATCATATGCAAGCTTGCATGAAAGATAAAATAAAAAGATTACTGGTTGTGGATACCCATTGCTTAAATGAAATTTTACTTGTTTTTTATGCTTATGTGGATATTTATTTACATTAAAAGAACCGGAGTAAATTCTCTTAAAAACATTCCGATAGAGTTGGATTATGTTTTGTAACCTATTCAGCGATTCATTTTCGTTCTTGTTTAACTTTAAAACTGTTCATTTGTCGACGAGTTAATTTTATCATTTAAAAAATTCCCCTTCATATTTATTTTCAAACAATTAAATTTTATATATCGTTGTAATATATTTTAAATAAAATCCATCATAATTACTTATGCCGATTGTAAAATATTTCATTGCAGAATAGAAAAAATAAATATTGGTACATAGTTCTTTTATGTTAGGAGGAACTTTTTTTTCAGAACAGAAAAATGAAATTTTGTCGAAATATACATTTATGCATAAACATATAGAACATCTTAAAAGAAATTACAAATTTTATTGTAATTTTAAGATTGAAAAAATAAAATTTTAAAACAAAATTTAAAAATGCTCTATGCATTTTATTTTCTCAGATGATTTTAGAGTTTTGCATTTTAATAACTTAAAACTATATCACAAACAAATCTGTGCATAAATAAAATAATAATTATTTTTTAGGAATATTTCTTTGAATTCTATATCGATTTTTATCAACGTTTTGCCTTTTAATAAGTTTAATATGAAATTAAATTACCTTAATGAAGTTGAATTTTAAAATGCATGCACAGTTTCTTTTTAAGCAACATCCGGATTATTATTCATCAATTTCAGGAATTTTGATTTAAAATAAGACGATTATGTATTCTAAAAATCTAAAGGCATTGAAAACTCAGTTTAGTGAAAAACAGATTTAAAGTGTATTAAAGGGCCGAAAAGATGTTTGTGTACAAAATTCAAACGTTTGTTACTTTGCGAAAATAATTGAATCTACATGCGACTTTTTGCAAATATTTCAGAATAAACTGAATAATATGCAGAAAAATTATTTTCGATTTTTTGTTGAATGAAAGTGGACTGAGTCCTTAAACAAGGGATGGCACAATCTATTGAAAATTTTGATTATTAAAATCCATTTTCAAGACCCAAATCAGTCAATCTGTCTCAAATTAGAAATTTTGCCTACCCGACGATAACCAAAAACGCTCTCCGGATTGGGTTTAGATGAAATTGGATTAATCCTGTGTAATTCATATTCATTTTGAATCTTATTTTTGCAAATATCGTTACTTTTCATCTATTGCTTATTGGTCAGCAACGTTTTAAAGCAATATTTTTTAAGGATGCAAGTGATAATTAAACTTTAATTTCCCATTTCTGCCAAATAGTTTCAATTTGTTTATTTATTGGTATATTTATTTATTTTTGTAATTTTAATGTAAGTCATACAAAAAATCAAAATTGTAAAAAAAGTCTTTGGACATGTGTATTAATCCTTTTTCATTCTTTCTTTCTTCCTTCCTTTTTGTTTTCTTTCTTTTTTTTTAACTATTTGGAAAATTGTTGCTGTTCTCGATAGAGAGAGGGGAAATCTGAATCCTTTTATTGGTTGAATTCCGCAACTTATTTTTCCTTCTTGGATTGTTGTCACAAAAAAAAAAAAAAAAAAAAACTTTAAACAAATAATAATTTGGAAACGAATTGAGATAAAGATTTCAAACAAATTTCATTTAAAAGTGATTTTTTATCTTTATACAATGGTGTAAAAATTTTAAATTTGCGATGTTAAGAAGTTTATAAAAATGCAGTTCCGGAAATTGTAAAACTGAAATTTCATTTAAAATTTGTTTAAGGTGAAAAAAAATGATGAATATAATAAAAATAGAAAAACAAGCACAGTTTGTGCTGGAAGTAGATTAATCACTTTCAGAAAAAATTGCTTTGATTTTTTTTCTTTTTTTTTTTTTTTTTCATTCGGAATCGTCCCAGTTTTCATATCGTGGATTTTTAGTTTTATTATTTTTTAAATCAAATACTTATTCTATAATTAATATTAATTGTTTTTAATTTTTTATGCTGATTATTTTAAAGCGCTGTTTTTTATACATATTGTAAAAAAAATGTGATGCGTAATTTTACAAAACATTAAAATGCAGAAATTTATGACCAAATATTTATGTGCGCAGTAAGATTTTGTTTTTATTCGAGTCTGCTGAATGCTTCCATTTAGAGATCCACATAAGCCCGTGTTTGGCCCGAGGTTCGGGGCAATAAACAAAATAAATGGATCAAGTCTATATGATATAAAATTTTAAAGAAAGCCGATAAAATGTAAGCCATTTCCAATGAGAAGGACTTTTGCTAGAACAGTAGAAGTGCATGAATATTCAATGCTAGTTTTGAAAAACCAACACAGAAATGTAACATGTCCAGCATACAGATCGGCATCGGACAGTTACATGGTGTTTGAGATCGGGCTTAATTTTTTCGGTAATTTCGTACCGGGCCGAGATCAGTTTTTTTCCCTTTCTTTTTTGTTACACAGTCGAGCCTTGTGGAACATGACTTAAATTTTCTCAGGATTTCTAAGGCAAATAAAATGTATTCTAAAAATTTCAATAACGAAAATGAATTTCCATTGATGGATTCTCAACTTTTCAACACATTTTCTGACTAATTTTTAAATATAATGGCATAAAATTGAAAAGTCTGACAATTGAAGGCATTTGGAATCGAATGGTATTTTCTACTTTTATTAAATAAGTTACTTATTGTGGTACAGAAAAGAAAGGAATTCAGAAGTGCGTTAATTGTGTTTTAGATTGGAGAAAAGCCTTAATACTGACAGAGAAATAATCTATTTTTAATTATACAGCTTGAAATGTTATCATGTTTTTAACATTCCATTTTTTCTTTTGCTCTAACATACATTCATTTTTAATGAATCATTATTTGGAAGTTGAAACATCTAAGACTTTAAGAAATCATTAATGTTGCTATTGTACATCTTTGAATTTCAAAACTATGCTGCCTAATTATTCCGTAAATATGTAGGTATTTTTTTAAGTATTTTAATTGTATATTAAGAAAAAATTTATATTTTTTCGAACCTGAGCTGGGTCGAATAGTACCTGATTTTTTGATGTCGAGCAGGTATGTTTTCAGATTTTTTTTACTGACCATGTGCCGTAACCTGTTAAAATAGGAACAGGCCGGATCGGGTTCGGGCTATACTTGTAAATTTCACACCGGTCGGGCTAGAGCCAAGATAGCTTTCTTTCAGACCGGATCCGGAATATGCGTCCCGATCAGACTTTTACCTCCATTACACTGATAAGGTAACCATATAATGGCACGAAGGACATAGAGTTTTACAATTTTAAATAGAAAATAATGATGCAGTAGAATCAATATTTGACGCTTAAAAACCAGCGTAAATAAAAGAATAAGCAATGCAAATTTACCTTTAATATATTTCAAGAATTCATAAAACAATTTTTTGAAAAAGCAAAAGATAAAAGAAGCAATTACAACGCATTTACTCTAAATTAAATATGATTGTGCTTTTCTTTATGTTGGTTTTTATATATCCCATAATCATCATAATACTAAATTTACATATACAAAATATTAATTGGCATCCATTGATAATATAGCCGTCCAAAGAAAAGACTTCGGGAATGGGCATGATTTTTGTAGTAACTGTAGTCCAAATTCTTTCTCCTTTTAAAAGACTGTAAATATGAAATAAGTTACCAGCAGAAATGCAATCGTAGAAAAAAATAAAAAAGGGCATACGTTTAAGGCAGAGGATATACTCTAGATTGTATTTACTGTAGCTTTCTTGAGAAAAAGAGGGTATACGGTGTTTCTTAAAAATTCCAGATTATACAGCGTATACCCACCTCTATATCGATCGATATAAGGGATTTTGTTTTCAAAATTTCACTTGTAAAAAAAAGTATATTATCGTAAATTAGTTTATATAAAAGTATAGCTCCAGACATTAAAGCTCCTGCCCCTGCCGGCGCACACTCACGAGCTAATGCTAATCCTATGGGAAGGAATTTTTCTAATATCTCGTTTGTATTTGGGCATTTTTTTGTTTGTTTGTTTTGTTTTGCATTGGACAGCCGAGGTGCGCCTCTACATCGCACCTTTTCAACTCTTTCGATTTTGGTCGCAGATATTTAAAAAAAAGTCATTTTCAATTTCAAAACCGGTTTCGAAAATGAACATGTCATCGTAAAAAATATCTGCAACTAAAATTAAAAAAGTTAAAAAATGCGATGTAGAAACAGGCAATGCAGATAAATAAATAAAAATGTCGAAATGCAAACAAGATATTAGAAATATCCCTTCCCATAGGAATAGCATTAGCTCGTGAGTGTCTTCGGGACCTTTCAAGTATTACGTGAGCACTAAAGGGGGGGGGTCACGACAATTCTTACGTAAGCATTAAACAACGAAGCAGCTGCAGTTCAAATTCAACACGCAAACAAAGAATGATGGGGAAAGAGCGTTCTACAGTCCGTTCGAAATTCGACGTTTATTTTCGATTTTATCCTTTGCTTATCCATCGGCAGTCGCGTGACCCGCATCACCCACTCGCCCTTTGTCTTCATTGCTGTCTGTTAAATTGTGTGCCAAGTCAAGTACATTGCAAGACTAGAAAAACACAGGAACCGGTGTGGCTGGGTTCTGTTGCCAGGGTAACTGGTCAGTTAACTTTATTTTAGGTAAGTCCGGTATTTTCTTTTCTCCCGTTCAAACAGTCATGGAATTCCGGGAATTTTTGCAGAATTTCTGGAATTTTTTGTCTTTCCGCTCCTATTGTCGAACTTCCTTCTCTACAGGTTTTGGAACTTTAGAAAGCAGAAAACCTACTTGGGGTTTTTCTTTCCTAGGATACACAGTACAAATATGTATTGTTAGTTCAGTTGCATAGTAAATTTAGTCGGATTTAATTATGGATACTAACACTGACAAAGAACAAGGACCGGAAACCTGCAATACCCCAGGCCACTGTTCCAGTGAAAACTTTATAATAGACAATGTTGAAACATGGGTTCAAGGATACTGGACATTAGATTAAAATATGAACACCAAATTGAACTCCAACATTTGTATGATTTATGTCAAAAATTTTAGTTGTGATGCATAAGTAAGTTAAGACTTCTTGTATATCTTGTTTTATTGTTCAATGTGATAAATAACAATATATTTAAACCATTTTGTATTCTGTGGTTTGTTTAATGCAATAAGCAACAATATATTAAACCCATTTTATATATTTTGATATCACAATCCCTATATGCCTATATAAATTTGTAGGATTAATAATGTAATTGATTGGTAACTTTTTATAAGTCAACAATTATTGATATATAAACTGTCATAAAAACTTACGTAAGCAAAGGGGGGGGGTCTAGCATTTGTTTATATTTTCTTACAAGGGGGTGGAGGGGGTACAAAATGACTAAAAATATGCTTACGTAATACTTGAACGATCCTTCTCGGAGTTAAACTCCATGTGACACCAAGCAAAATCGCGAATTTATGGTGGTGATAATCAAAAATATATATTTTTGACCATAGAGAATCCAAAAATTTTGAATAAAAAAATCATATATTAAAGATAAACAAATAAGCCATTTACCAAAGAACTAGGTTTTTGATGGAGTTTTGGAGGTTGCGATAATGAAACTAAAGCAAAAATACATATTACAAAACAGAATCTTGAAATATTTTTAAAATTATGATTTAAAAGGCATACATATCATGAAATATAGTTATCTCAATAATTTAAAAACAATTTTTTAATTCACCTAGAAAATTATTGCTTAAAATTTACTATACGAAATTCAGATGACTTTAATCAAAAATTTAGTTTACAAACTTTTTAGAAAGAAAAAAATTCTTGGTCTGAGGGGTCTGCTCAAATGAACCCCCCGGTAATAATTTTTCTTAAAAACACATATCTAAACATGCAAAACAATTATTTTCAAAAAACAAAGAAATTGTACACATACTTGCTTTTAAAAACAAAACAAATCTTTTTTTAAATAAAAAAAAAAGAAATTAATAAATGATTTTCTAAAGAAATATATTAAGCTTTCAAAGCAAATAATCATTTTTTTTTTCTTCTGATACACAATTAAACATCATTAAGATTCAAACATCTCAACAGACTAAAGAAATGCCTAAAATACTTACTTTTAAATACAAAACAACTCTACAGTCAAATGACAACAGAAATATTGAAAGTATTATAATATAAAATACAAAATAAATGATTTTTAATTTAAAAAGAATTAAAGAAAATTGTACTGCTTTTAAATTAAAACAGTAAACCTCCTCAGCTCTGATGTCATTTGGAGGGGGCACTAAAAATACCCTTTAAATTAATTTAAATAGTTTTAAAATTGTTAAAATTAAATCTAGACCTTTTTAATAGATGTAAGAGATGATATAAAGACTGATGCATCTTATATGTTTTATAATAATTTTAAACAGATTTTTGTAGTGCCACATAAAATTTGTCTCAGGACTGACGAGATTAAACGGTAAACATAAAATCATAATTGCAATGGCTTCAGCTAAGTGGTGAGAAAATTAAAAAGGATGCTAGTTAGTTTTCAAGTGAATTCTTTTTTTATTTACCAATCAGGAAACACCTAACAGAGCGAAATTAACAGCAAATGTTCAGAAAGGCTGGAAGCAAAAAGAAAAGTTTCTTTTTTTGTGAATGTCATAAGGAGCAGCTCTCACTTCGAGAGAGTAAGGGACTCCAGACTTGGCATCCAATTATACAGTTAAAAAAACAGTAGCCAAGAAGTGGATTCAAACACAGTTTACCCATCTGGGCTGTTTTCATGAATACTCTGCACTTTGGATGTTCTGACTTTTTCTTTTGTGAGATTTATTTTTCTTGTTCAATTTCCTCAGCGTATTTTATATTTGTTATTATCACTTATAATCCATTTATTAATATTATTGTTATTGTTGTTAATCATTCTTGTCTTTCTAAACTACATTTAGAAAATAAATTGTTTTGCAGTGTTAAAGTTACACTTCTTATGTTATAACTAAATTTTTTTATCATTTTAATAAAATATAAAGCATTAGACATTTACTAAAGTTAATACAGAAATAGAAAATGTGCCTATCATACAGAATCTAGGGAAAAAAGTGACCGGAAAAAAGTTATCAAAAAAAGTGACATAAACTGCAAAAGTGGAAAAAAAGTGACGCGGAAAAAAGTTACCGGAAAAAAGTGACAATGAAAAAAAGTTACCGGAAAAAAAGTGACAAGGAAAAAAAGTTACCGAAAAAAAGTGACAAGGAATTGATTTTGGAGATTCATTGGTTAAGTATGAAAGGGAGATCGTGGGGGGGGGGCTCATAGTTTAGGTAAATGGGTTTTTCATGATGAATTAACTGTTTTGGTTCAATTTTTGGATATACGTTCAACCTGAAAAGACGCTTGCCTGATTAGTTTTGGGAAGGGACGATTACCCCCCCCCCCATCCGTCCTCAATTAGATGAATAGGTTTTTATGCAGAATTGTCCAACGTGTGTCAAATTTGTATATAGGCTCTTTTCGATAAGGCTTATATATAGTATATAATGCCTGAAGAGATTTAGGAGTTCTAATGGTTAGTACAGAGGGGGAACGGGGGATAACCTTTCTTAAATTAAATTAATAACTTTTATGCATAATTATCCGCTTTGCTTAGAATATTGGACATAGGTTCATTATGATAAGACGTATCTCTGATTAATTATGGGGTTCTTCTGCTTATTATAAAGGGAGGCAAGAAATTATCTCCCCTTAAACTAGATAAATAGGTTTTTATGCAGAATTATCCCATGTATTTCAAATTTTAAATATAGGTTCTTTCTGATAAGGTGGATCTCAGAATAGTTTTCAGGATTTAATATCTGAATATAGAAGGGGAATAGAATATAACCCACCTTAAATTAAAATACTTTTTATGCAGAATTATCGGATTTGCTTCAAATTTTGGATTATAGATTCATTATGATAAGGCATATCCCTGATTACATATTGGGTTATTCTGCCAATTAAAAATTGGGGCGGTTGATTATTTCCCCCCCCCCCCTTAAATTAGATATATTGTTTTTTATGCTCATTTATCCGATATATTTCATATTTTGGATATATGTTCTTTCTCATAAAGTGAATCCCGGAATAATTTTAAAGGTTTAATGGCTAAGTAAACAGTGGGGGAACGGACAATACCCCGCCCCCTTAAATTAATAAATGGCGTTTTACGCAGAATTATCTGATTTGATTCAAATTTTGATTGTGCGTTCATTTTGATAAGGCTAAGCCCTGATTAATTGTGGGTTATCCCCCGTTCATCGCTCTATACTTAGCCATTAAACCCTTAAAACTATTCAGGGATTGACTTTATCAAGATCAACCTATATCCAAAATTTGAAATACATTGGATAGTTGTGAAAGAATAAAAAACAATTTATTTTATTTAAAGAGTGGAGGATTAATCGCCCGCTTTCCCTATTTAATTAGCAAAAGAACCCCATAATTAATCAGAGACACGCCTCCTTATAATGAATAGACATCCAAAATTTGAAGCAAATCGGATGATTCTGCGTAAAAAGCCATTTATTTAATTTAAGGGGGTTTATCCCCTGGTCCCCCTCTAAACATAGCCATTAAACCCTTAAAACTATTCAGGAACTCACTTTATGAGAAAGATCCTATATCCAAAATTTGAAATACATCGGATAAGTGTGCATAAATTTTTTTAATCTAATTTAAGGTGGGGATAGTAATCACCAGCCCTCCTTTTTAATTACCAATAGAACCCCATAACTAATCAGAAATACATCTGATCATAAGGAACCCATGTCCAAACTTCGAAGCAAATCGGATAATTCTGCATAAAAGGCCATTTATTTAATTCAAGAAGTGTTCCCCCATCTCCCCTTTATACTTAGCCATTAAATCCTTAAAGCTATTCCGAAATTCACCTTATCAGAAAGAACCTACATTTAAAATTGAAATAAAAGGAATATTTCTGCATAAAAACCTATTTATCTAGTTTGAGGGGGAGATAATTGCTCGTTCCCCCCCCCTTTATAATAAGCAGAAGAACTCATAACTAATCTAAGATACGTCTTATCACAATGAACTTATGTCCAAAATTTTAAGCAAATCGGATATTTATGTGTGAAAAGCCATTAATTTAATTTAAGAAAGGTTATCCCCTGTTCCCCCTCTATATTTAACCCTTAAACTCCTAGAATCTCTTCAGGCATTTTATACTATACATAAGCCTTATCGAAAAGATCCTATATGAAAATTTGACGCACGTTGGATAATTCTGCGTAAAAACGCATTCATCTAATTGAGGACGGATGGGGGAGGAGGTTAATCGTCCCTTCCGAAAACTAATCAGGCAAGCGTCTTTTCAGGATGAACGTATATTCAAAAATTGAACCAAAACAGTTAATTCAGCATAAAAAACCCATTTACCTAAATTTTGTCCCCCCCCCCCCCCAATCTCCCTTTCAAACTTAATGAATGAATCCCCCAAATCAATTCCTTGTCACTTTTTTTCCGTGTCACTCTTTTTCCGCTTTTGTAGTTTATGTCACTTTTTTTCCGATAACTTTTTTTCCGTTTACCTTATCATACAATACTTAGGGTAAGCCTAACCATATTCCAAATTGCCACTTCTTAGAAAACAAATCATAGTAAAGAGAATTCAAAAATTTATTTTTTCCTTTTTATGTAGATCAGTTCCTTGGATGTTTGAAATAAAATTAAAAGTTTTCACCTGTTAATCATTAACAGTTTAGAATATTTTTATTACAAAATACAGGATCTTTTGTAGAAGAGTAAGTAAAAGAAGCCTATCTCAACATTAACTTATTTTAGTGAAAAGGATAGATCACTAAATTCTATATACGTTGTTTCATTATATTGCTATAACTTCTTATATTTCAAAAATTAGCCGTTTATTAACAGAGAGCTTTCAAGTTCACATAGAAGCAAAGAGACGTAAACTCAATGAATGAAACACAGTGTTTAATTTTGAATAACGAATGATTAAAAAAAAAAAAATCTGCCGCATCAGTTTTTACTTTCTCACATCTTCTCAATGTTACCATTTGTTTCAAGAATTTAGAAAAATATTCCTTTCAATTAAAGAAAAAAAAAAAATAAAAAAGCTTATCAATGAAGAATGAATTGATTCATTACTCAAAATTTTTGAATCCAGCTTTTGAATTTGCTCTCTGGTGAAATATTTCAATATTTGACAAAGTATCATCGTATATTACAGCAGCATCGTCATCAGAAGTATAGCGTTTAAAGTAAAAATAATTAATAAATAATTAGTTGAGAAGATATATCAGGAGTTTCTCTGTTGTATTGTTTCTTGTAGGTTTCCTATAAAACAATTTCAGTTATCGATTATTCATAATCTGAGATTAACTTGAATATCAAGTAACTTTTATGAATCGTTTACTTTAGATTTGAAAAATTACTATGGCGCCATCTTTCGGTAAATAATATAAATGAACAAATTTTGCGTTTAAAGTAAGTCTTTTAGATATATTTTTAAAATAAGAAAATTCATGATGGTTAGATTTAATTCGAGATTGCTTTAACAGGCTTCAGTTTTACAATTTAAAATCTTCTTCAATACATATAAAAGGAAAATTATTATTCCTCTTTTCATGAAATTTTAAGATAATTTTATCAGTTTTTTAAGAGCTCAGCTTATATCTTTAAATCGAGATTGTACTTGCATTGCAAATAAAAATAATTTTTTTCGTACCAAATATAAGTTAGAATATGTTGGAAAGTGTTGTTTTCAATATTTTGATCGCTTTTGACTGATTGGTTTTAGCTCATTTTTTGCTTCAGTAGTAAAACTTTTTTTTCTTTTTTTAATAACTTTGTTAACTTTCTTCTTCTTCTTCTTTTTTTTTTTCTTTGTAACTTTTTTTTTATTTCAATCAAATTTTAACATTTTATAGGGATGGCCAGATGTAATTTTATTGAAAATAAATTTTATGAATCCTTTTAGTTTGTTTGTAGGGTTTTGTTAAAAGAATTTTTCTTTGTAAATCAAGTAATTTGCTCCAAAATAGACCAAATGAAGTAATGCATTATTTAATTCAAACAGAGATAGCTGGTGCTGATTGTAAAGAAAAGAAGGTACTACTTCGTTATCTTGTCGATCAAAAATCTATCACCAAACTATAAGATTAGATGCCAATAATGGATGATTGTGAATGTCATATCCAATAACATTAAATACGATAAACATGTTTAAAAGTCATTAAGTGATTTTTATTTCGACTTTGTATTTTTATTAATATTCTACCAATTTATTTGTTTAGTAAAATAAAAAGTACGTCAATATATGTAATTTGGCGAAATTTATCGACGGGATAACCAAGTAGTACCAAAAAGAAATATTGACAAAATACTAGAGGAAACTTAATCTTTTTCACTTTTTTTTTTTTTTTTTTTTTGCCATAATTTGCCACCATTTTTGTTTTGAAAATTCATGTGCAACATTTTCATTGAACATTGAAGCAGGATAATAAATGAAATGATTAATCTTAAAAGTTATAACAATGGAAACAATCTTAACCCTGAAGTAATCTGGCACAATTCTGAAATTCAGGATGGGGTTCAAGTGCCATCTTTAGGCATGCATTAAGCTTTAAGAAAGCATTTGGATACTTTTTAGATTACAAGCATTAAATCTTTCTTCTTTACAGCTAATTTCTATTTTGGTCATTTTATCTCTGCTTGAAATTCCGTTAAATCTGGTTCTTTTGAAATATATTTGAATTGGCATTTATCTTTGCATTCTTAATAAAGCATTCTAAATTAAGTAATAATATAGTTGTTGCATGTGAAAAATTTAAAAAAAAAAAAAGAAAGAAAGAAACTAAAAAAAGGGAGGTTTTTGAAGTGGGCCAGCTGATTCTATGTCTAAAATTCTATAAAGCTGCACTTTTTGCAACTGAAAGTATGTTTCTATCAGATGTTCTTGATTGAACTGATAAGATATTCTTATTCAGGAACTATGTAATTGAATGGCGTTTTCCATACAGACGATCTTTAAGAAAGTGCTGCCAAAGTTGACATTTTGAAACCAAAATTTTTGGCGTAACAAGGTGGAAAAAAATGGTCATCAGGTAACAAAAATACTTTGTTACTAAATAAGTATGCTTTTTATTTTCAAATAGAAAATACATATTGAGTTCACATTGCTTCAGTACTGAAGCTCAATAATTTTACATTTTATGTTTAAAAGTGATTCAGAAAATGTGTGTGAAAGTTTCGCCTTCTTGAGCTGGGAATTTAAGAACTGCCTTAAATGCAAATTTGCTTTAATATTGGAGATTAAATGAGCATAATTCCTATAATTTTTTTTTCTGTTTCTTATTATTCAGAGTAGAATGTTTTGCTATATTTTCTGATTGAAAAGACCCATTCACTGTAACCTCATATTTCTTTGATATATTTCAGAGAGTGGGATTTTTTTTTTTTTTTGAAAATGGATCATCAAAGGCTTCAATGTATATTTTGGTTACAACTTTTAACTTTCTCTACATTCATATAAAAAAATGGGCTAGACATATATAGAAACTGCATATATATTAACATTCTATCAAGCAATTGTTTATTTATCCAGAAATTATCTAAAATCTGCATTTAAATTAAAAAAAAAAATTTAGGAAGCATGAATTTGATTTTCCCAGTATTTTCATTGTACAGTAAAACCTGTAAATAACAGACACATTAGAGCGTGGAAACTGCACACTACTGAGAAAAATTCAGTGATTCAAAATTGCGATGAAATGCTTAATATTTCATTAATTGGCTTTTATATGTCCTAAAACCTCTATTGTTATATAATTAATCAGAAATTAAAGTTATTTTTTCTAGCAATAAAACTGAACTAAAATTGTACACTTCTATATCCACTATTTGTTATATTCTTACAAAAAATATCTGTTGCAAAAGTTTACTTGTGCTTGCAAGTACATGTAATTTGTTTTTAATGTGTGCCACACTTTCATTTATAATTCTGTAAAAGGTTTTAACACTTTTAAATCATCTTTTTTTCTTTAAAAAAAAAAAAGTGTAATTATTTACTGTATTTTGCCACGTTTTAAAGGTATAAGATCTCAAACTTTCCTGGGTGGGATAGTGGAATTGATCTCATAAATGTAGGGGACGGGAGGACTTTCCCCGTCTCACTCCCTACATATATGATCAGAAAATTTCTGACAATAATGAGTGTGATAAATTTAGAGGATTTTTAGTTTTTATTTTTCTTATTAAAAAATTTCTCACCTTTTTTTTACCAAAATTACTCTCCGCTATTCGAAATGTAAGAGGTCAACCAACAAAAATTTATGTTTCGGTAGTGGGAGATTGAAAAACTTTCTGTTACAATAGAGGTGTCCATTATGGAAGTTTAACTGAAATATATTACTTTACTGTTACAGTTTTATTGTATTAAAAACTTTTTTTTCTTTATATGAGGCCGTGCTAATTTGTAAAACTTCTTCTATTTCAAAATCCTGAAACGAAATAGTTCTCTGGTGAGTATTGATATGAAGATCTAATAATTTTATCCCTGCATTGAAATTAAGTCGCAAACTCTAAAATTTCATATCTATTTCAATAATATGCTTTAATATTGAATTTCAAACTATATAAAGCATCAAGCACCTCATGAATTCCATTTTACTTCAAAAACTTCTTCCTCCCCAGACATGAATTACTTTTTCTTCTGTATTAATCAGTAAAATACAATACAGGATTTCAACACATTTCTGGTAAAAAAAAAAAAAAAAAAAAAAAAAAAAATTGTTTTTTCCAAAGCTTTTCTGATATTTTTAAAGTTACTTTTTTATTATAAAATATTTTTAATATAAATAATTTTACAATATTTTATATATAATATTTTCATAATAAAATTTCACTTACCGTATTTTCCGGGAATAACGCCGCACCGAGTATAACGCCGCACTTGGTTTAAAATAAAAAAACTAGTTTAACGCCGCACCGGGTATAACGCCGCACCGGGTATAAGGCCGCACCCGGTATAACGCCGCGCCGGGTATATTCCCACATTCATTATTAGAGCAATGAAATAAAATTATTAACTGATATAAAGTAAAACATTTTGATCTTAAATAAATAACTTATCTTTTTTTGTTGTACAGTTATTTCAATGAAACCGGAACCTCATCCATTCGCTGCGCCACGATTCCCGCTAACTTTTGCTAAATTGATAACATTCAGCTTAAATTTTGCAGGTTAACTGCGGCACTAACAACTCACATCTGAAGACATATTTAAGATAAAACTTACCGTAAAATACCGTTAATCCGCAACCCCCCCCCCCAAAACGTGACGAAAAATCGTAAAATAATTAGACGGGGGCGCTTACACGGGATTTTTCCGCCTTCGTTTCACAAAATTTGTAGGGATGAATCATGATAAATTGAATGAATCGTGAATCTTTGTATGAATCATGCATTTTGATACTTGAAGCAATACTTGAAAAAATTTGATTTTTTTTTTGTTTTTGTTTTTTTAACGTAAATTTTGTCGAAAAAACGCAGAAAAAAGAAGAAATTTGTCAAAACCCCCCCAAAAAAGCATGAAATCAATTAAAAAATTTCGAAAAAACGCACATTTCTAAAGATTCGTGATTTATTCATTTCATCATGATTCATTCCTTTCTCAACCATTCTTTTCATATAATTTGTAGTTTTTTAGACATTTTTTGACGTAATTCGCATTTTTACTGCAATCTTTCGTCGAAATGTGGGTTTTTTGGCGAAACTTCGGCGAAATTCATGATTTTTTCGCGATTCTTTAAAGAAATTTGCGGTTATTTTTCATGATTGTTTGGCAAAATTGGCGTTTCTTCAGCGATTTTTTTGGAAGGGAGGTGCTTTCTCGGGATTTTTTAAAAATTTCAAATTTTTTAAAAGGTGGGGAGGGGGCGGATTAACGGGATTTTACGGTATATCAGTAAATTAAAATCAATTTTAAGCATCAGATTCTTTAACCTTAAAAATATAATTCCACGTGCATGTGTATAATTACAGCGCAAGCAACGAAAGTTTAGATTTGCCTATCTGTTTACAAAAATTTTGCATTAATTAGTCCTATTTACAAGCCGCACCTAGTTATTGGCCGCGCTTTTGTTTACAAAACAAAAAAATCTAGTTTAACGCCGCGGCGTTATTCCCGGAAAATACGGTATGTATTGTTGCAAAACTCTCTACAACAGTCGATTTTAATCTAGATAAGTGCTAAAAAAAATGTGCAATATGTATTCTTGATTTTTAATTACTTTTCATATTATGCTACTGTTTTATAGTTTATAAAAAAATTTTATGTAACAATTTTAGATTGAATGAAGAATTAATTCTTTTTCACTTTATTTATTGAGATTCTTATAAAAAGTAGTAAGAATAAATTCCCTGATTTTTTGCTTGAATTTTCAAATTCTGTGACTTTTCCATATGCTCTAGATTTAACCTGAACCGTAAAAACCCTAAATAAGTGTCTGAAAAAACACAAATCATTGAACTGAGTTTGTTAAATATAAAACTTCTTTGTATTTTGTGAGCATTAGCAGCATTCATTAAAGCACAAGGATAGATTTCATTCACAAAATAGTCAAATGATGTTTAAGGTTTCCTTCCTAACTCTTATAAATGCAAAGATGATTTTAATTGTGTAGGGCAGTGTGTATGGGGGGAGGGGGGAGTTTGGCTGATGATCAGGAAGCTAAAAATTAAGTGGCAAAAATGAACAAAATGCTTGACTAATACTTAAAAGCTATTATTCATAAAGTTACTTGCAAAATCGTGCCCTGGTTGCTGTGTAAATCTATAACTGAAATTTTTTTAATAGAAATTAGAAAAAATTAAAAATGGAGAACAGTTTGTTGTACAAACTATGTGTTAAAACTTTCAAAATTTTATATGTATAATTGATTATGGCAAAGAATTTTTCACTTTATTTGTTTTTTGTATGAAACATTAGCCTGCCTAATGTGTAAAAAAATACTTCTTGTTCTTCATATTAGGAAAATCTTAAAAGCGAGGAAATAGCACTGGAGCCACTAGGCTTCCTAATGAGTAATCTGCCCCTGGTTATAAATAAGGGAACTATGACGTAAAGAAGTCATTAGTATACAGAAAAGACTAAAATGTATATGAAACAAATTTATTTTTGATGCTTGAAATAATTTTTTTCTCCTACACAGATCTGCAACTTTTTTCAACATAAGATTGGGCTAGCCTTTTTTAATTTAATACTGTTCCATTCCACCCACACTCCCATATGCATTCATTTATGTATATTTTGATGAACTTTAAATGTTTTTCATTATGCGAACAACTGTTTAAAAAAGATTTGCTTTCAATTGAACAGAATACAATGAAATGCAGCCTATGAGCAACACAATTATTTTAAAAAATAAATGTTATAAAAAAATTCAAATGAATTTCCCATTTTTAATTTGAAATTCAAATAATATTAATTAAATTACTTACAAATAAATCATAAAATAACGAAATTATCATGATCATTATCAAATGAAACGCAAAAACATGACTAAATAATCAGGAAAAATGCTGGGATACATGAAATTTCCTGTTGTTATCCTATCAAATCCCTCAAACGTAGGGCTTTTAGTAGAAGATTAACCAAAGAAACTATATTAGTAATAACTAATTTTAGTAAATTGGCTGGGATCAGGATCAATAAATTGAGGTTTTAAAAGTTATCAGATATTACAAACAAGACAAGACGCAAGACGCCAATGCAATAATGAATCGTACATATTTTTATGTCATGATTCATTGAAAAAATCATTCAGATATTTATTTACTTGAATCTTGATTTTTGTCAAATGTTTTACATCCCTTTCCTAAAAAATGAATGTGTTTTTTTGTTTGCTAATTGAAAATTTGTTGAGCATTTCTGTTTAGATTTTTTTCATTGATTTAATATTCACTATCAAATTCATCCTTCGTGATTCATTCATTGTAATGGCGTCTCTCTACTTTCATGATAACATATACGAAATGGATTTATTCTGATGGTAACAGTAGCTAATTTATTAAATCAGTTTACTAACGCATTTTCATTTCTAAAAAAATATTGGTAAGATATATTTCTTTAGTTACTATTCTACTGAAAATTCTATAACTTATGATTCGATCGTATGATGACACAAAATTTTATGTATTGCAACTTGCATTTTTGATGTAGTTCATAATCATTTAAAATATTCGGCACAAATAAATTGAATATTTAGCTAGCCGAATAGTAACTATCAGATCGAATACTTCAATATTTTAGTAGTTAAAGATGCTAAAAAATTAAGTTTTATATAATATTTATTGCTGGTTACTTTCCTTTACATAAAAAAAAAAAAAAAAAAAAAAAAAATATTTCTTCACAAGTAAAATTTACACTATAAAAACTGTGCTTTGGGTTATTGTTTAATTTTTTTTAATTAATCGAATTTTTATTTTTTTGATTGTAAACATAATTTCCTTATTTTCTTAAATAAATATTTTAAAATCAAAGAGAAATTTTGGAGTATTTGAAAGAAAACAATATCCATCATATGCTGTTTCTTTGACAGAAAAGCACTAAAATAAAAAAATACAAAATATATAAATATTATAATTTAGTCACATTATGGTAACTTGTATTAATTGTGCATTTTCCGTGCCAGGTCAGTAATTGTACCTAGTATGGTGTCAGTTATACTAATTAACATAATCTTTAGTTTCTGAAACTAGATATTGTGGCATTGCTAATAAGAGTTGCAATGTAATTATAATAATACATAACATTTTTTATTTACTCATCATAGTTTATTGCGATTTTTTTTTATAGTTCATTTTTAATTTTTTGTATTACTTACAATGCTTATTTATTATACTTTATTTATTATTTTTTATTATTATTTACTATATTGATATTTTATATTGATTAACATTTTTTTTTATTTTTTTTATTACACAGATGCCACATGCACACAACATTGGTGTGATTCTATCCCCAGCACTCATAATCATTTAAAATATTCGGCACAAATAAATTGAATATTTAGCTAGCCAAATAGTAACTATCAGATAGAATACTTTAATATTTTAGTAGTTAAAGATGCTAAAAAATTAAGTTTTATATTATATTTATTACTGGTACTTTCTTTTATACAGGGTGATTCAGCTCGTCGGTGACAAACTTTAAGGATCGATAGAGCACACCTAGACGAACATTTTTGAATAGGGAATGTAGGGTCCCTGACGCGATGGTAAGGCGCTAGGCGCTTTCGAAAATTTGGGTGCCGAAATTCGAAACGTCATAAAAACTAGGGAAATGGTTAGATTTTCTTGCTTGTTGCGTCGAAATGATTCTGTTTGTTTAGACTTTCTTCAGTACCAATTTGATAAGCGTATCTCTTAAAACATGGATAGGGGGCGCTGCAGACTTTGGAGAGCTAGACAACAACTTTAAGCCCGTTATTTTGATAATTTAACACATGCTCGCCAAAGTTTATACTCTAACTTAAAGTTTGAACCCAAAAGTAGAGCCCTGCAAAAAGCGTAAGAGCCGGAATAAAATGTCAAAGTACAGGGTGGTCGAAACTCGAAGGCTCCTAAGAGATAAACAAACAGATTTCTTGACTTATGGCATGCATTTTCATGATTCTGTTTGCTGGGGCTCTCTGAAACTCAGTTGAACGGTACAAAAAGAAACATCGATAGGGGGCGCTTTGGGCAAAAAACATAATTCGTTGACATTTCGGACGCTAACTGGAAACGGGGCGCTACGATCAGTTAGAAACAAAACAAGAGAGTAATTTACTTATCATAAGAAGCTATTAAAACTGCAGTTTGTTTGTTTTTTTTTAACAAACATAGCTGGTTTCAATCATGCACAATGCGCGCAATAAAATTTACATAAGGTGCTTTTTGCTGATTTATGCAAAAGCTATCGTACCATATCGATATGCAAAAGATACGTAATGCGTAGACGACAACGCGAGATGACGTAGTTGTATGCGCAGACACGTCTTTTGAACGTGCGGTACCTACTTAAGCTTCGGGTTACTTGTCTGCAGATCGGTAGTAGGATGGAACGGTACACAAACTCTGAATTGGCTGACATGCATTTGGCGTATGGCGCTGCTGGTTGTAATGGACGAGCCGCTCAGCGGTTGTACGCCGAGCGTTACCCCAACAGGCAAATCCCCTGCCATGCCTTCTTCGCTCGAGTACACCAGAGGTTGTCCACAACGGGATCTTTCGACGGAGGCAGGCCTGAACGGGAGCGATCAGTGAGCACCCCCGACAACGAAGAGGCTGTGCTTAACCTGGTTGAGGACAACCCAGGTCTTAGCACGAGAGATATCGCCAGACATGTTGGCATTTCGCAAGCAACTGCGTGGCGCATCTTACGTTCCCGGAATCTGCACCCCTACCACATCCAGCGGGTGCAGTTGCTCAGAGAGCAGGATTTTGGCCCTCGAGTGGAATTCTCAAGATGGTACTTGGCGATGAGATCCAGGGATCCCCGTTTTGTAAACAGCATTTTGTTTACGGACGAGTCCACCTTCAGCCGGGAGGGAATGTGGAACGCCCACAACAGTCATGTGTGGTGTGATGAAAATCCACATGAAACCAGAAGCCGAGCAGCCCAGGAGCGTTTCTCAGTAAATGTGTGGGCCGGCATTCTGGGGGATTGCCTCATTGGCCCTTATTTGTTACCTGAACGGCTGACAGGTGGAAATTACCTGATTTTCCTGGATCAAGTGCTGCCGCAGCTTCTGGAGGAGGCGCACGTACCCGAAGGTTCGCGTCGCCAGATGTGGTTCCAGCACGATGGAGCTCCGGCCCATTACACGAACGACGTGCGTCTCCATCTAAACGCAAGGTATGGCCAGCGGTGGATCGGGCGTGGGGGTCCAGTTCACTGGCCTGCCCGATCACCAGACCTCACCTGCTTGGATTTCTTCCTTTGGGGTTACCTGAAGGCCGAGGTATACCATACACCTGTCAGCAGTGCTGAAGAACTTGTGGCGCGCATTGTGGCAGCTGCAGGGCAGATCAGAGATACTCCTGGCATTGTTGGAAACACACACTCCTCAATGCGACGGAAATGCGAAGCCTGCATCATGGCCCAAGGTCGAAATTTCGAGCATCTTCTGTAGTGTTATTTTTTGTAAATAAATTTCCAGTATCATTGATGTTTTTGGTCTAAATTTATTCAGAAGTGTTGAGCAGAGGTAGAAAATGTGTTTTCATTATTACTAACTGATCGTAGCGCCCCGTTTCCAGTTAGCGTCCGAAATGTCAACGAATTATGTTTTTTGCCCAAAGCGCCCCCTATCGATGTTTCTTTTTGTACCGTTCAACTGAGTTTCAGAGAGCCCCAGCAAACAGAATCATGAAAATGCATGCCATAAGTCAAGAAATCTGTTTGTTTATCTCTTAGGAGCCTTCGAGTTTCGACCACCCTGTACTTTGACATTTTATTCCGGCTCTTACGCTTTTTGCAGGGCTCTACTTTTGGGTTCAAACTTTAAGTTAGAGTATAAACTTTAGCGAGCATGTGTTAAATTATCAAAATAACGGGCTTAAAGTTGTTGTCTAGCTCTCCAAAGTCTGCAGCGCCCCCTATCCATGTTTTAAGAGATACGCTTATCAAATTGGTACTGAAGAAAGTCTAAACAAACAGAATCATTTCGACGCAACAAGCAAGAAAATCTAACCATTTCCCTAGTTTTTATGACGTTTCGAATTTCGGCACCCAAATTTTCGAAAGCGCCTAGCGCCTTACCATCGCGTCAGGGACCCTACATTCCCTATTCAAAAATGTTCGTCTAGGTGTGCTCTATCGATCCTTAAAGTTTGTCACCGACGAGCTGAATCACCCTGTATAAAAAAAAATATTTCTTTACAAGTAAAATTTACATTATAAAAACTGTGTTTTGGGTTATTGTTTAAAAAAACTTTTTTAATTAATAGAATTTTTATTTATATTATTGTAAACATTATTTTCTGAAATAAATATTTTGAAATCAAAGAGAAAGTTTGGAGGATTTGGAAGAAAACAATATCCATCATATGCTGTTTCTTTCTAGAAAAGCATACAAAATAAAAAATATATACCGTATTTTCAGGTGTATAGCCTGCACTCCTAAATCGAGCAGTGCAGTAAAAAAAGTTCGTGTATAAGCCGTGGAAATGCATCGGTGTATAGTCCGCAGGCTATACACCATTTACAAACATATATTTCGATCAGGGTTCGAAGTTAGAAGCCATTAAAGTATATACACACGTATAAGTTGAGAAATTTTAGACAAGAAAAAGAATTTCAAAGTGGGGGGGGGGGTCGACTTATATGCGAGATATTAAAAAAAATCTATGAAAAAAATATCGAATTTGCTAGTGAATTGGTGCTGCAGCACCCCTTTGTGTTTGTAGAGTACAAAATCCAAAATCTGGAACCTTTTCTATTTTGACAATTCTGAGTTTAAGATCATTTTTAGTTTATTTCTCAAAAAAAAAAAAAAAAACTACCTTGCTCTGTTACAAAGAACAAAAAAAAAAAGTGTGATTTATGTCATTTCGAAACGATTCAGAGGAGTTGATCTTTTTCGGAATGATTCCGAGAAATCATTCCCGGAACATTGGAACAATGTAAGTTTGTTCTGGATGGACTAGTTGCATATCAACTGTACGTCCAGTCTAAAGGTGGTTCGGCTATGTGAGGCATTAGGGAGCCATGAAAAAAGAGATATTGTGTCAAGTGATATTGTGATAAGTAGTCAAAAACAAGACAAAAAGAGAAAGTATGGATAAAAAAAGAGAGAGAGAAAAACTCGATCTTCCTCATCCAACAAGAGAGAGTATTTTGGACATTTACGGTTAGCAGGATCGGAGACCTCATAGTCTGGCAGCTCAGCAATAATCTCATTAGGGATATTGTAAATTGATTTCTAGAAATTTTTAGCAAGATAATTTATGCATTTAGTAAGAGATGTTGTTTTTAAATCCCTATGGATAGTTGTGTTTCTCAAGTATCGGTGACTGACTAGAGATGGGAATGCTCGGGAAAACCCCCCGAAAAATTGGGAAAAAAAACGTTTTTTTTTTCAGTTTTTTTCTGAAGGCTTATTTTTTAATTTTTCCGAACTGGAAAAATTGAAATTTTATTTATGAAATAATATAGTGAAAATTTTGTAATAGCTACACTCTCATACTTTTTATTTTATTTATTTTTATGTTGAGTGTCCCACATGAAAACTTTAATGTGGGTAATCTGATCCCTGAGCAGAAATCTGTTTGAGAAGACTTCAAAAGGTTCCTTCATATTTTTCTTCTTCTTTGAAATACAAGACCCTTTGCAAAATTTCTCTTGAAAATAGACTTTTCAGAAAAAAGTTTAATCAACAAATTGAATCTTTTGCAAATGCAGTGATTGAAGAAAAAAAAAATTCCATGCCATTAGCAGCTGAATCTTATCAAGTTATATGTATAAATAACATTATTAAAAATGTCTAAATAGGAACCTAAATATAGTAATAATTTCTTATTCACAAATTCTGAATATATTTTGTACAAGTATATACAAGAAATTCACAATTTCTCAAAAACAAGATTACATAAAAAAAAACCTAGATATATAATTAAATGCAACTTCTCTTTTTAAAAATGAATTCATGTGCAAAATTATTTCAATAATATGCCGATTAATGGAAATGGTAAAATTAAAAATTTAACATAAAATTTGAATCATGCATTTATTACTTTTTGGTATCTTTTCAAGAAGTAAGTACTGAATTCGTGAAAATTTTGACTTCCAGTTTTTGGTGTATTTAAATGTTTTAGAAGTCCTTGAACAAGATTTGATGGTTTTGGGAAAATATCTGTCACTCTGTGAGTCTGTATGTGACAAAAATTTTATCGGCACTCTATCTCAAAAACTGATTTTCACAAAACTTTAGATTCAGTTACACCTCAGTCGAGATGTTTAGTTATTAGTGTATATCGGCCAACCGATGGCGCTGCTATGATGCATTATTCCTAATTTCCAAATTAGTTCTATCTCAAGAACTAATGTATGTATTTTCATAAAACTTCAGATTAAGTTAATCTTTGATATCACTTCATGCTCATTACTTTTTGGTGTAAATTGCTCAACAGATGACGCTGCTATGCTGCATTATTCATGATTATCGCAATAGCTCTATCTCAAGGACTAAAGGACGATTTTTTATCAAACAACAGCTTCAGAGAGTTCGTGATATATATTAATGTTGTTTAGTTTTTGGTGTAAATTGCCCTATAGGTGGCACTACTATGCTGCATTTTTCAAGATTTCGTTATAGCTGATTAATTGAATGTTTTTTCAAGGTGTTGAATCTAAAATTGACCTCCATAATGTACAGTAATGCTGCAAAAACATGGGCAGTTTGCATTAGAAAAGTACACCTGCGATGAAAAAAAAAAAAAACATATTTTAATACAAGTAACTATGTTCCAAATTATACTTTTTCTCTTGATTAAACTTTGAGTTTTTGTAGTTTTCTAAAGCACAGTAGAAGTTTATCTCTGTATGTAACTGCTTTTGTTAATTCCTCTAATAGCGAGCATTTTCTATTTGTAGTGTTCTGTTTTCATAAATTTTGAATTCCACTCTTAGAAATATAAAATTACCATATGGAAACATTATTGAATATGGTTTATTACTCGAGAATAGAATACCAGATTTCTGGATAAAAATATAAAAATTAAGTTTAATTAAACTTTAAAAAAATATATTTTTCTGGTTTCAGTGAGTAAAAATCTAACAGTCAATAAATCCTATGCTATTTTTTAGTTGCAGACCTGAGTAAGCCAAACAAAAACTTAGTTTTGTTTGAATTTAGATTATAAAACTAAATGAAAACTTTTTTGAGTTGAGATTGGAAAGCTATATCAAAACTAAACATATTTTTTAAAGGAAATAAAATTATAATTGTAAGAAAGAAATGTAATAATGTAAAAATATACATTTTTTAAACAAACAACGAAATTTTTTAATACTGATATTCATAATAATGATAAAACTGCAATAATTTCTTTAAACTAGTATCATTTACTTAAAAACTATACTTGTGTAAATGGAATGCATAATTTATTTCATTCCAAACTGCAGGTTTTTACATTAGGTCAATTGGTAGTTAAACATGTAATTGAAAAATCTTTTCAACAGAGATATGATATAACAAACAATAGTGTTTAATAAAAATTATTAGGCTGTGGAAAAAAAAAAAAAACTAAACTTTTAAAAGCAGGCTTTGCTACTTTCTTTTTATTTTGTAATATAAAGTGAAAATAATTTTCTTTTAATACAAATAAATAAAAAAAAAATGTTTATTATTTAATATTCTCTAAGAAAATGTAATTTATTTGGGAGAAACAGTCATGAAAAGTCAATTTTTCCAACTTTTCTGTTTTTTCCCGAAAAAAAACCAGTTTTTTTCTGCCACTTATATTTTTCCGGAAAATTTACATCTCTATCGGGGACCATTCTTTCAGAGTCGTTTAATCATGCAGAGTCATTAAGGAACAAGTCAGAGGAATTGCTCCTTTTCAGAACGAGTCTGATGAGTCGGACCTTTTTTGGAGTTGTTTCACTTCGAAACGAGTCCGACAATTTTGCCGTTTTCGAAGTTTCGGACCGATTCCAAGGATTCGAACCTTTAGGGAACCTTAAAAAAAACCGATTCCATGATTTCGTTCCTTTTTGGAATCGTTCCAAAATGGACGGATTCTTTTTTAAAGACTTAAATCGTTCCTTTAGTTCAACAGCTGGAATCGTTCCTTTTGATTTGTTCCTCATCAAATGACACATCTCTACTAAAAAACTGATTACAATTAACATTAAAACGACTTATTCAGCAAAAAGTAAGTTTAAAATAAGTAATATGCTATACTGTTGTTTTTAACCTCTCAAATGAAGAGCAAACTGCATTTGAGCATCATTATTTCTTGCTGCCGGTTAGTGCAATACTTGGCGAGAGTTGCGACAGGTCTTCCAAACCCAGAAATAACTGTATTTAAGCAGTAAAAAAAAAAAAAAAAAAAAAAAAAAAAAGCCTTTACAAACATAAGAGAACTCTTTATATTTCGCGGCATAGTGAAAAAAATTTACAAATTTTGATGGGTTTTTTTTTTTTTAATTTTTTGAGGTTTAAAAATTGTAGAAAAGATATCACGATTTCCAATTTAAAAAAAAATCTTTGTATAACCCACAGCGGCTTTTTCGAAGGGTTTTTTCTTGTATAAGCCACAGACTATACACCCAAAAATATAGTAAATATTATAATTTACTCAAATTATAGTAACTTGTATTAATTGTACATTTTCTGTGCCAGGTCAGGTACAATTGTATCAAGTATGATGGCAGCTAAAATAATTAAATTAATCCTTAGTCTCTGAAACTAGATACTGTGGCACTGTTAATAAGAGCTGCAATGTGTAATGATAATAATACATAGCATTGTTTATTTACTTATCATTGTTTATGGAGATATTTTTTTATAGTTCATTTTTATTTTTTTTGTATTATTTATTATGCTTTTATTATATTTTATTTATTAATTTTTATTATTATTGACTAGATCGGTTTTTTATATTGATTATCATTTTTTTATTACTATTGCATAGATGTCATATAGACACAACATTGCCATGATTTTATCCCCATCACAAATTCGGTGAAAACTTTGTTTTGAAATGTTGCTGTAAGTGTTAATATATACAACCAGTGGTGCAGCCCGAATTCAGTTCTGGAGGGGAGGGAGTGAGTTTCTGATAAAGGTGTTGCCAGTTATTTGAATCACTGGTTAATGAAATCAGTATACATTAAACTCCCTCAAATCCACACAGCTTGGGACCAAAGGTTTTGCAGATTTCAGAATTTTGTGGATTTCTGGTCATTGCTTTTTTTACCTTTTCTATTGAATTAATTTATTGATTTTTATTTAATTTGAATGTTATTAACAATGAAATTGTAACTATTATAAAGGCTTACAATATAATAAAACATTAAAATAAGTAATAAACTAAAATAATAAACATTTAGATAATTCATAACATTATTAAAATATTAAAAGAAAAGGTCAAGTTAATAATCAATAATGTATGATTAAATATTTATTATAAAGGTAGGATGGCTTTTTCATATGAAATTCATTTTATAAAGATACATTACTAAGTCATATCAAAATCTCAAAATAAAGTCAGACTTAATAACCAAAAAATGTTGGTTGATACATTATAATATATTTGGTAAAAAAATTGTGATTACCAGTGATATCAGCAATGTCTTATTTTTTCCAAAACAAATTTATTCTTCCATCATGAAAACACATGAATTCAGTAATATTAATGAAAATTACAAATAAAAATATATATATGGAATTGATATAAAAATAAAAAAGGCAAATTTTGTTCCTACATCAAAACTGAAAGTTTCATTGTTTACATCTGTAAATTATGTGCAGATTTTAGAGAGTTGCAGATTTGAGGGAGTCTACTGCATTTACTGTATCAAAACATAATGCATCTTTTCTGCATTTACATTGATCATATTTCATTTAAACAGCATTTACAATGTTACCGTTTGGAAACATAAAAGCCAGGAAACGACAATAATGAAACAATATGTCAACCCCTAAAATCGGTATTTAAGGTGTTTTCCACCATACAATATTACATGACATCAAATTTCACATTACTTAATATGAATTTGTTGAAAATTTTGTTAAAATATCTTTGCTATTGTTATAGTTCTCTAAAAATATCTGGGTATGACTTGAACAGGAAATAATCATTCTTTTAGCATAAGATGTCTCAAAGAAGTGACAGTTCAAATAATCAATTTTCACTTAAATAATGCATATAATATGCACTTTCACAGTTTTAAGTAGAATTTTTGCTATTTAATTAAATCACTTTGTTAAATGAAATCTGATTCAACAAAGTGGGAGATTCAGAAATATGCAAAAAGTTTAGATATTAAATCTGGTTTTGATTCATAAAAGCAGCAATTATAGCAAAATTCCTTAGCTCTGGGAGGGATTTTAGCCTCAGAAACCTCTCTCTTGTCTGTGCCACAGTATACAACTTGTGACATTGATAATGATTATTATATTTATTATTTTGTTTACTATTTATTACTGTTTATTTAGTTCTGTAACTGTTGTTTCTTTTAAAAATAAATTGTTAAAACAAAATGACATGATTATTGTATGAGGGATAAAACCTGCAATCACACCAATATGGTGCATGTACAACATCTGTATAGTGTTGAATTCAGGGGGAAGGGGCATTACTCTCAGGAGCAATAAAATGCCCCTCACCAGGAAAATTAGAGATTTTGGGTTTTCAGTAGTCAAAAAGTGAAATCCCTCCCCCCTCCAGGAATTCCATAATGTTCACAGAACAACAGAAATCCCTAAAGGAGAAAAATGTCTTAATTCAACACTGCATCTGTGTCTTATTATTTACAATTTTTAACAATTTTATTGTACTTATTAGTGTTAAATTACAGTTTTGAATGTGATTGTCTATGATAAATAGGATTGGTACCATAATTCTAGGAAGAAATGTTGCGGCATTTGTATGTTTCAAACTAAAATGTCAAGCAATGTGGCATTAACATGCATTCTTTTTTTTTTTTTTTTTTTTTCAGCTGGCATGATTTTGTTAATAATTTCTCTGAAAATTAAAAAAAGAATTAGTAATAAATCCGAAAATTTGGACATAAAATGTATTGTGAATTTCAACAAATGATCACAAAAACAGGCTAATTTTCATTTTGTTATTTGTTCAATGAAAAATCATCAATTTTGACAAAAAATCGCAAAAAAAGCAAATTTTGTAAAAATATCACGAAAAAAAACCCTCAAATTTCATTAAAAGACTAAAAAAATCCCCACAAATTCTGCAAAAGATTGCAAGAAAACACAAATTATATTAAAAGGGCATGGAAAAATGCATAGTTAGGGCCGAAGATACATTTCCCTCTCATTTGTAACCTTTCTGAAAATTTATTTTGAAATGAATAAGATTTTTTTTTAATACTCATATTCATCCCTGTCTTAAAGATTCAGGCACCAAATCTTTTTAGATTTGGTGATATGGATGGGCCGAAATTTTCATATCCAGGTGAGAAAAATATATTGGTCCTGCCTAATATACATGCTAAAATTTTGTCCCATGCAACCAAGAAAAATCAATAAAATAAAGTCTGGGCCTGGCTTAACCAGGCTCAATTTTTCACAGAGCATCAGATTATCTCTTAATCATCATTATCCTATAATTAAAATTGTTTAAGAAATATTTTATACATATTCATGCAAATATTTTGCATACTCAAACTAACTCTGGTCCCATACTTTTGCTAACTTGACATTTACTTCAGTTGGGCCCCGACCCAAAGCAGCATTCAGTTCTGCACAAGGGTCTGAAATTAGTATAAGGTGCAACATTAAAATGTTCATGCAAGAAGTATTTTTTAAATATTAACAATATCGCTAAATATTTTTAAAAACAACCCGAAAATAAAACATATTCAATTGTATTGTTAAAATCTCTTCTATTTACGAAACAACACAGTGATGGCAAGTATTTTTTTTTTCTCTTAGTAATCATTTCGTGGTTAAATGCTATTAGAACAAAATCTTCTAATTTAAATCTATATTTATTTCTTTGAGATTGTGACAGCTGGTAATGTACCAAACAGAGCGATAGAAGAAGTGGGGGAAAAAGAAGGCAGCTGGAACGCACTCTACCTTTTCATAATTAGCATGAATCATATAATGTTTACAATCCTTATCGCTCCACATGCAAGGGAATGATAAAAGTAGGTCATCAAATTTTTTCCAGACCGACTGCTCAGAATCAAATAAAAAGTTTGATTTTGAAAACTTTATTATTCTTATAAACCACAAATACACATAAATAATGGCTGCATTCACTATAAGTCTTTTTTAATTATCATTTATTAATATTTAAAAAAATTAAATAGTTTTTCTTCAGTTTTTGATAAGGGGAAGAAATATTTAGAAAATGTGGAAAGTTGGTTTTTTGAACTGAATTTTCAGACAATACAGCTTAGGAAAGTCATCTCCAAATAGCAGTCGCTTATAACTTAAAATGTAATACATTTATAGAAAATGGAAAAATGTGTTATATTTCAAATCTTAATGAATTATTGCATGAATTTTCTTTTTAACTCCCCCCATCCTTTAAAAAAGAGTCTGTATTTTCGATCTACAGATTCTTTTAGAAATGATTAGAATGAGAAAAATTGTCTTATTCAACTGACGAAATGGGATGTGATAACATTATTTTATTTGTACGTAATGCTAATTATTAAAATTATTATATTTGTTATTTATTTGTAAATAATTTTAATACGGGCATAAAAATAATTATTATTTTATCCCATTCAAACATGCTATTTAAGGTATTTGAGTTAAGGTCGATATTCTCTTAATGTCCAATCATTCTCAAAACGCTAATAAGTATACAGAAAAGTTTATGCAATTTTAACAGGATTTTTTCTTTTCAATATTATTTATACTTGCTTGTAAATCAATAAATGTAAAAATATATATTGTTTTTAATTGAATACAACATGCCATATCATTATGTAATTCCCTGATTAGAGTAAATTATCCTGGCGAACCGACAGCTGAGACATTTACATTCTCAAACAAGAACAAGCATCCAGAAAACTTTAAAAAGTAAACTGATGCAACACCTCGGAAAAACTTCATAGTGACAAAATCTTCAAGGGTCATTAAGTTCATTTGAGTTTGTTCTTTAAACTTTGTTTGTATGGCTTTACACTATTTATGACAAAACATAGTTTTCTTTCATTCTTTTTTTTTCTTCCTTTGAATTTTAATTACTCATCAATTAGGTATAATATATAAAGTTACTTTTTTTTTAATCACTGAGTTGCGAATCAGTTTGGGTTTTCAATGTTAGATTGTTCATGTTCTCATTTACTATTATTCTGTACTAATTTAATACAGTGGTGGTCACAATTATAAAGACAAGGCGAAAATTGCAAAATCTTGGTTATATTGGCGGGAGACTTATGCAAATTTAATGGCTGGAAGCCAATGAAAAATGAAGGTTATTTTGATATGTTTTCATGGAAATATGTGGTAAATTCATATTCATAAAATGTATTGTAAATTTATACAGACATCTGATTTGGACAAAATTATAAGAACAACTGTTTTGTGTGTTCGAAAAAGTAAAATTTGCATGTTTTTTGCTCTGCACACGGAACTTCCAGACGATATAAATGCGTAGTAAGCGTTTGGGATCATATTATTCTGTTTTTCAATCATACCGCAAGGTGCAAAGCTTTTGTAATTTCAGAAAGGAAAAATGGATGCATTTCAAAATTCAGGACTTTCTGTGAGCTAAATTGCTACAAAGTTTAATAGATCAAGAACGGTTATTTACAAATATCTTTAAAATACCGGTAAATATGGACGGAAAAGACATACAAGCAGGCAATCTTCTGTTTCGGTATGGGGGAAAGAATGATAATAAGGCGAGCTTGCTCCAAAAAATGGGAATTGAAGTTAGAATGCAAGTGCTCGAACTGTTCGACGTGTTTTACAAAAAGAAAGAAAAAGGTGTGCTACAGTAAACATGTGTCAAAACCGCCTCTTACAAAACTTCATGAGAGACTGAAGATAGAGTTTGCCAAAAGCTGCAAAACTACGGGAAAAAAGGTGGGATTCTGGCTTTTCCGATCAGAAAAAAGATTAATTTGGATAGACTAGATTGTTTTTGCAACTTCTAGTATGATCTCCATAGAGAAAAAACAATTTTCTCAAAGCATGTATTTGGAAGTGATTTAGTAACAGTTTGAGGAGGTTTCAAAATTGGTAGAACTACTCCAATAGTTTTTGTGCCGGGTAGAAGGAATTTTGAGTGTTACATTGATATATTGGGTGATAATCTTTTATCAGAAGCACCGTTAATAGCGATTGGAGGCCATTTTTTCCAGCCGGACATTGCTTCAATTCATGTTTCCCAAACTTTAAACTCGTGGTTTTATGCTAATTTCGTGAAACTACTTGATTGGCCAGCCAGAAGTCCTGATATGAATCCAATGGAAAATCTGTTGAGTATTCTGGCACACGAAGTATGCAAAAATGGTATATAATCTCAAAACAAGCAATAACCTATGTCTTTCATCGAAAAAGATCACTCAAAATTTTCCAATAATGTTCTTGATAAATTGTCAATCTCCATGACGTCAAGACTGATAAAAGTGAATGAGAAGAAGCGGGGGGGGGGGGGGTGATTATTAATTATCAATGTGTTTCATTCAAAAACATTCATTGTCCTTATAATTTTGTACAAAATTATACGATGATATATTTTGTTAATTGTGACAAAACCTTCATATTTTGCATTTTCCAATATTTTGCATTCTACAATTATTTCTATCATAAAAAAGCATTGTGTGTATAAATTTCACTTTATTTAGCTCAGAAATACATTTTTTCTGTGCAATTTTCAATTGATCTTATAATTCTGACCACCACTGTAGGGTAGAAGTACTATCAGTAATGGATACCCCTCAAAGTTTTAGTTTATAAAATTAATAACCAATAAAAATTTAGCTTTATATTTTTTTTCATAATGCTCCTGGTATATTTTATAATCTTGAATTATTGTTGACACTCTTAATCAAACAATCACAAAGCAGAAAATGTCTTATATAATTAAATTTTTAAATTTAAGCTGTTTGCAATATTATTATTTAACTGTTTTAAATATGGCGTAATTTTTTTCATCTATGGCGATTAACACTCTTTAACCAATTTGTTATTTAAATATTTTTTTCTTTTTTAATATTGAAATGTAAGTAAGTTTTATGAGGTATATTTAATATTTCTCAGTTTTAATTTGTAATTATTTAATTCTTATTTGAAAACTTTTCTTATATTTGTAATATTTGTGTGTAAATATTTTTTTAATTAGAAGGAAATATTATTCTTTTATTATTTGGCAACAATTTAAAACAACCTTTTTTTTTAAATGTGTAAAAAATTTCTCCTAAAATGCTGAAAATTTGAATATAAAATGGAAATAAATCCTCAAAAGATTAGTCAAATTAAAAAAATAACTGCAATCTGCACACCGGGAACTTCTAATGTATAAAATTATCTAAAAATGATTAAATTACTATACAGTATGAACCATTTATCCGAAAACCAGTTAACCAGAAAACCAATTTTCTGGAATGATACTTCTAATAAACTGATGTTAGAATCTTTGTATAAATAAGGGTCATACGTTGCGAATTTGAGATATACATCGCTTGAAGCAATTTATAGTTTGATAACAGCATCTAGTATTTGAAATAGAAGTATATATAGTTATATAATATAATGTTTTCATTTTTATGCAGAGAAAACAGAAGAATTTTTCTTCCCAAGGAATTCCCATAAATTACCTTCTTTCAAACTCTGATATACTTTTGAACTTACTTCCATCTGATTCTTAGTTCAAATAATCTAATAATTAATTTAAAATTAGAAGTAATACTATAACCACATGTATTACATAAAACTTATCAAATGGATGCTACTTTAATGCCCAACCAGTTAACCGGAAAAAACAGTTACAGTTGAACCATTGTTGTGTAAGAAAATGACAAAAAAATTTTAAATTTCATTTGTAATAGTTTGTTGTCATTTTCCATCTTTTTGTTTATTTGTATTTTCTTTTTCTGATGATGATTGAGTAAATTCAATCGAAACATGTAAAAATTATTAATATCTTTTAATGTTTTTATTAGTATTTAACGTCCTTTATAGCAATTAAATATTTAATGCATATTTTTCAAATTATACATGTTGACATAATTTTTATTTTAAATAAGGAAAAAACAAATAATTAGTTGAATATTAATAAAAATATTAATAAAAAATCGAAATAAAAATCACTTAATGAAATTTTAAACACGTGAATCGCATTTACTTTTATTGAATGTGACATTCATGATCATCCATTATTGGCATTTAATCTTATAGTTTGGCGACAATTTTTGGTGGACGGAATAACCTAGAAGTACCTAAATATCTTATTATTATTATTATTATTATTTATTTATTTTCATGTTTGTTGAATCTAATGAGCAAAAAGTATTGACTTCAAATTAAAACTCAAAAAAACAAAATCCCAAGAAGTATATGTATTTTATTATTTGAATAACTGTGAAAGAATATTGTATTATATTTATCAAACTACATCTAAATGTTTATTATTAATAATCAAAAGATTGTTTATAAAGATTTTTAGACTATCAATGTTTCATTGTGTAGAGCAGTTTATTCTTTGAATATAAGACTATTTGCTAATTCTGTTTAAATTAAAATATGATTTTTTTTCAATTTTCTACATAAATTCACTGTAGTTATTTAATTTTAATTATTTTAAAATAGAGTTACCCTACTTATAATCCAATTTATATTTATATCAATAAATATGCATGCATATGTAATAAGAAAAGATGTTTTAAAATATCTGTTTAAACCAAAAAAACTGTGGGTTTTTTTTTTTTTTTTTTTTTGAGGGGGTGTAAAAAAAAAACAGATTTATTTTCCAACCCTGATATGTGAGCTTAGGATTTAATAATAAAAAACTAATAATCTTATATTTGATTTATGATTGCAATTTCATTGAAGTCTTTTCTATGTATGATTTATATATACAGTATAGAAGCATTCATCCAGAATGGTTAGGGTCAGAAGTATTCCAGATAATGGTTGGATATTAAAGCAACATCTGTTTGATCAGATTTAAACAATACATGTGGCTGTGAAATTATTTTGATCTCAAATTGCATTAAAAGAAATAAATCAAGTTTATTTAAAAGGTAAAATTTTTATTTCATGGAAGTAGCTTACTGCACTAAGGATATACAAGTGGGCCACAAGTAGATTTCTTTAAGCATACTTCTTACCATAAGTTAACCCTGCTGCTCTGTTCGGGTCTATTTGACCCGAAAATTTTATTGTTCACTTATAAAAAAAATTAGCGCAGAGATATTTCCATGAAACTTTTTGACTTTGTTCATTAGTAATATAACTATATATTCCTAGAAGTATTTACATTTATTTATATTTCCTAGAGATATTTTTTAACTTAGTCCTAATGTACTGTTCGGGTCATATTGACCCGAGTTAAAAAATAATTTTATCATGCACTTTTAATTTTGTTTGGAATCATTCAATAAAAATAATTACTGCAACGTATCTATTTCGAAATCTGTTTCGTTGGCACAGGTGTTAGATCACGTGACATGAGAACAAAGTCAAATGTTGATATCATTGGCGGAAGGAAAAAAATGCACCTGTTAGTAGCGTTTCTTTTTTCTTGCTGTTTTTCAATTTCTAATAATCCGAAGAACAGTTGTATCTCTGAGTACAGTGAAACCTCCAAAAAAGGGACACCTATGGGACCGGAACTTTTGTCCCTTAAATAGAGGTGTCCCTTATTCGGAGTTTTTATATTATTTTCCGTTCGTTCTGAAGGATATAAAAATAGCAGAGTGTTAAATATGATGCCCCTTAAATGATCCGAAGTGTATAATTTATATTAATCAGACAAAAGGAAGAAAAGAGAATTAATTAAGTAAAATTTTAAGTTAATTATTAAATCATTAAATGTTTTTTAGAATTGTTGATTTGTATTTTTCATGCAAACTGTGTACATGCAGCAAAAAGTATAAAAACATTTGAAAGAATTTTACTTGAAGGAACTATCAAAAGGAAGTGTTTTGCAAATTTCATTTTTTCAGTATAAACCTTTCAAATGTTCATTTACCATACTTATAAAATTTAGCTTTCTTCATTACTAGCAGTATTTACCGAAGAAGAAAAAAGTATTCAACTGTTTTGTGTATTTTATGGCAACAAATCTCTCAACTGCTCTGCTTAGCAAGCGCAAAACGTTTTGACGCATTTACAAATTCATTTTTTAATTGAAAGATATAAAATTGGAATGCTTGACTATGGAAGCGATTTGCAACTGAACTGTATTTTCAATTTTTGAAAATAATTCACCTGTTAGTAATAAGTGATTTTGATCACGTGACAGACGTTTTTCATTCTTTCTTGAGTAGTTATTTTTCTTTCGCGTGGAAATTCGGTTCAAAACGCCCACAGCCCACATTGATATTTTCTGAAAGGTCTATTGCATTCGATAAAAAAAAGAAACAAGAAAAAAAATGGTCGATTACATATTTTCTGAAAAACAACACTTGCTAGTTACAGGTCTTTCTGGATAAAAATGAATTAAAACATACAGTCTTAAAAGTTGCCTTTTTTGGAATTAAGAACAGTTTAAAAGCATTTGTATACTTCTTTATTTCACAATTTTCTTTTATTCTCCACTTTCAGAATCATCCACACAATTTTCATCATTACTTTCAATGCAGATAAAAGCACTAATGTTGAATCAGAATTGTGGGTAAATAAATGGTCGTTAATAGTGCCATATGTCTTTGTATCAACATAACTGTCTGTATGTTTGATAAGTTCACAAAAGTCTGTATTTTCATTTTCATCACAGACAACTTCATTATCTGAAATTCAAAAACCAATCTTTTTAATCTCATTTTCAGATGTCCCTTAAATCGAGTGTCCCTTATTCAGAGGTAAATACATTACACGTCCTATACCAAGGGACTGGGATCACAAGTTTTGTCGCTTAAATAGAGGTGTCCCTTATTCGGAGTGTCCCTTATTTGGAGATTTCACTGTATTAGTGAAAAAATGGCGAATCGTAGAAATTTGAGCAACGTTGATATTGCTAAATTAATGGAAGCCTCTGACAGCGAAGAGGAAAATGCGTCTGAGCATGAAAATCATACAAGTGAGGAAATTGAAAGTGAAAGTTCTGAAAATGATTTTGATATTGACATTAAAAAGACGCACAATATACAGAGTATTCAGTCTAAGAATCGTGAAATAGTATGGAAATCGAATCCCCTTCTTCATTCTAGTCGATTAACGTCTGCTAATATTATAAAAACTACTCCAGGTGTCACAAGATATGCAACGACAAAGATAACTGACATAAAAAGCGCATTTGCGACGGTATTCAATTCTACAATCGAGAACGAAATCATAAAAATGACTAATATAGAAGGAAGAAAAGTGTATGAAAAAGAGTGGAAAGATATTAGTACTGAAACTTTTCAAGCATACATCAGATTATTATTATTAACTGGTGTGTACAAATCATATGGAGAATCAACAAAAAGTTTGTGGAATCAAGAAACAGGCAGAAATATATTTCGTGTTACAATGCCCCTCGAAACCTTTCATATGATATCGAGAGTTATTCGTTTTGACAATAAATCTACCAGGCAAAAAAGAACGTCTGTAGATAAATTAGCTGCTGTTCGAGATATTTGGGAAAAGTGGATAGAAATTCAACCTAAATTGTATAATTTAAGCGAAAATGTTACTGTAGATGAACAATTAGTAGGATTTCGTGGACGATGCCCTTTCAAACAATATATACCTAGTAAACCCTCCAAGTGTGGGATAAAAATATGGACTTTATGTGATAGCAAAACTTCGTATGTACTGAATGCACAAATTTATACTGGAAAAAATCAAGGGTCAAAGCCAGAGAAAAGTCACGGTATGCGGGTAGTGAGTGACCTTACTTATGGGTATTCGGGGCACAATGTTACATGTGATAACTTTTTCACATCCTATAACTTGGGAAAACTTTTTCTAAAACGGAAAATGACTATGCTTGGCACCATTAGAAAAAATGAGCCCGAACCCTCTGAGAAAATGCTAAACAAAGAAGTGCAAAGCTCCTCATTTTATTTTACAGAAGATACAACATTTGTAAACTACATCCCTAAATAGAAAAAAAATGTTATTCTTATGGGCACTTTCCATCATGAAAATGAAGTTAGCGACAGACCTGACAAAAAAAACCACAAATGATATTAGATTATAATGCAACTAAAGGGGCGGTGGATAGTCTTGATCAACTTTTGAGTACATACACTTGTAAGAGAAAAACAAATCGCTGGCATATGATAGCATTCTATAATATGCTTGATACATATGCTTACAATGCATTTATTCTGTGGATTTCAATAAACAGCAAATGGAATGAAAATAAATTAACCAAACGAAGGCTCTTTTTAGAAGAATTGGGGAAATCTCTAATTTTTCCACACATTGAAGTAAGGCAGCATCTTCCCAGAAGCGAAGATTCAGTCAAAATTGTGAAGAGAATGCGTAGTAAAAGTGCAAACGTACCCTCGGAATCAGATGAGAATGACAACGTTTAGTACACAATGTTTCATTGTGTACTAAACGTGCAAGATGCAAGTTCTGCCCATCGACCAACGACAACAAAACTAATATATTATGTTACAATTGCAAAAAACACACTTGCAAATTTCACGTAAGCTATTTTTGTCCAAATTGTAAATAAAAGTAAGTATTCAAATATTTTAAAGTTATTTTACTGGTGTTTTGTATTATTTGATATATATTTAAGCTTATTTTACTATTTTTTTAATTATTTCTAAAATAGTTGTTTTCATTTATTGCTAAAAAAGGTACTATTCTAAATCGGGTCACATTGACCCGAACACTACATACGTATAATAAATACGAACAGAACAGCTGGGTTAAACATGTTAAATTAATACTGCTTCTTTCATTCACTTCAAATCAGAAAATAGTTGAAGGCAACTTAATTGGGGTGGGAGAGGGGGTGAAAAAAATGGGATTCATAATAATATTTTTGAAAATTTTAGCAAAATTTGCTACATATATATTGGGATAGTATGATGAAATGTTAAATTAGACTGTCATAAAAGTCATTGTCAATCATATTTGTAAATTCAAATTGCAAATGGTGTTACGCTTTTATTAGTTTTACTGATTTATCAACCCCTAAATGATTATGTAATTTACTCCAAACTAGACCCAAAGTAGAAATGTATTGTTCGATTGAAGCAGAGGTAGATGGTGCTAAATGTGAAAAAAAGAAATATTGACAAAGTCCAGAAATAAACTTATCCTTTTCACTCTTTTTTCCCACAATCTGCCACCATTTTTGTGTTGAAAGCTTCTGCATCACACTTTCATTGAACACTGAATATGGATAATAAAATGCTATTATTAGCTTATATATATTATTATGAATATCTTAAAAGATATTATAACAATGCAAGCAGTCAGGATGGTGTTCAAGTGCCCTCTTTAGTCATGCGTTATGATTTTGGATACACTTTAGATGACAGGCATGAAAATCTTCCTTCTTTACAGATAATTTTTATTTTGGTCATTTTATCACTGCCTAGAAATTCCTTTAAATCTGTTTTTATTTTATTTTTAATATACTTAAATTGGCCTTTATCTTTGCATTTCCATACCCTAAATCAAATATTGATACAGTAGTGAAAGCACAAACTTATAAAAACGCACAATGGATTTTTTCAGGGTTTTTTTTCAAGTGGAAAACACTCGGACAGGTTTTTTCCAGTTGAGTCTCATTGGGCGAATCCTGGAAATCGCAAATGAAAAAAAATATATCGATTACAGACAGGCAAAGCTATCCCGACATACCGTATTCTCAATCAGTCCCAAATTTCTGTATATGATTTTAATGTATATAAGCCCCGGATTTCATGTCATTGATGAATTTTCTATTCTAGACATCCCGATGATTTAGAAAACATATTTTTCTCAAACTCCAGTTACCTGACACTCTGCTTACAACGACCCTTTTTTCTGGTCCTGAGAGTGTCTGGATGACGAAATTTGACTCTTCTTTCATCTACTGAAGTTAGAAGAAAGGAAAAATAACAGACTACCTGATGTAACAAAAATACCAAAAAAAAGAGAAATTTTCGATTTGATAAAGAATAATGATATCAAAAGAAAAATTTCTTCCCCTCTCCCTTAGAGATATCTTACAATATTAAATGCAAGACATCCCTCCATCAGATTCCTAAAGTTATAATATCGTGTATGTACAGCCCCCTATCGCATATACTACAGAGAAATATATAGGTAGAACAGGATCAATATCTTCATTTACATAGTAGGCACATACATATAAGAGGTTCAAGATGAAAAAATCCACAAAAGTGCACGCAGTTTCAAAATTATTTTTGACTAAAAACTTTTTTAAATTCTAGAAAATTTAATCTAACCATACAAACACAATTTAACCAATTTGATGTGCCAATACTCAAACTTTATTCTATCTCGTATGTTTTAATGTTTCAAAAAGTAATACAATTCAAAAAAATAATACAAATATTAAAGCTTCAATGTATTTAAATATCGTAATATCAACACTATATCAACTTTAATTTTTATCTTAAATTTCTGATTTACTCCATTCATCTGAATAAAAATAAGTTAATGTCGATCACGATATTTAATACAAATGATAATTTTTCATTATTCTATTGTAAAATTAGCAGAGAACACAGTAAGTTATACAAATAAAACAGTAATGATATGTTTTAAGAAATTCCCAAACCGGAACATTGTTCCGATTTCCTCCTTTACATTTCGAGTCCTGTATGTATCGGTATCTACACTCATCTATCTAGGAATATGTAGGGAAGTTGGAATCACCTGTTTTCTTTTTTATTCGATCTTGACAACGGCCCGGTTGACCTCCAGTCCCATGCCCATAATCTTCTCAGCTACCAGTCACAACTGCTGTTCAATGGTTGTTTTTCCTCCAGTGGTCCATTTGTAGTGCTATATGAAACTGCCCTACATGATAATTTAATGCACGAATTTTGTACTGTTTAAGGAAATGGAGCTTGTTAAATCTGATATTTAATTGATCCAATACTAAGATTTAACGTTGTTTATTAAAAAATGTCTTGTTTATTATTTTTCTTTCTGTTTTTAGATTCAATGGGAGATAAAATTGTTTTTGCATAAGTTCAATAAGTCATTCCTGTCATTGAAAACAATAAAATATTTTAATAATAGCGTTATTTTAAAGAAGTTCCAGTTATCATCCTAAATTAAGCTTATTCCCTTAAGAAAATGTCATTGATTACAGAAGAAAATTCTTCCTCCAGTCAACAGCACTTTGTTTCTCAAGATGGGGATAAAGAAAAACATTCCTCCACTGATGCAGAAAAAAAAGTTTTTATTTGTGAAGTATGTTTCAAAGAATTTTTCCGGAATGATCGTCTAAGAAGACATCTCTTGACTCATACAGGTGAAAAGCCTTTTGTATGTGAAATATGCTCCAAAGGATTTTTTCGGAATGATAATCTAAGAAAACATGTCTTGACACATACAGGTGAAAAAAATTTTGTATGTGAAATATGTTCCAAAGGATTTTCTCGGAATGATAATCTAAGAAAACATGTCTTGACACATACAGGTGAAAAAAATTTTGTTTGTGAAATATGTTCCAAGAGCTTTTATGATAAGAGTAATTTAAGAAAACATTATTTGACTCACACAGGCGAAAAACCTTTTGTTTGTGAAATATGCTCCAAAGGTTTTTCTCAGAATACAGATCTAAAAAAGCATCTCTTGACGCATACAGGAGAGAAACCTTTTGTTTGTGAAATATGTTCCAAAAAATTTTCTCGGGATAGTAGTCTAAAAAGTCATCTCTTGATGCATACTGGGGAAAAGCGTTTTGTTTGTGAAATATGTTCCAAAGGATTTTCTATGAATAGTCATCTAAGAAGCCATACCTTGAGGCATACTGGTGAAAAACCTTTTGTTTGTGAATTATGCTCCAAAGGATTTTCTACGAATTATCGCCTAAGATCCCATCTCTTGACACATACAGGTGAAAAACCTTTTGTTTGAAAAATATGCTGCAAGAGATTTCGTGATAACAGTTCTTTGAGAATCTATCTCTGGACACATTCAGGAGAATAACCTTTTGCTTGTGAAGTATGTTCTAAAGTATTTTTTTAATAATTGAAGTCTAGGATGCCATCTCTTGACTCATACTGTAGAAAAACATTTTGTTTGTGAAATATGTTCCAAAGCATTTTTTTAGAATACTAATCTAAGAAAAGTATCTCTTGATTCATCAGGATAAAATTTTTGTGATTCTAAAATGCATTCCAAAGGATTTTCTAGATATTGTCAACTAGAAAGACATCTCGTGATTGATGAAAGAGAAAATGTTTTGTTCGTACGGTATGTTTTCCAAAGGATTACCTGATAACCATAACTTTAGAAAACATTTGTCTCATACCAAATAGACAATTCATAAAAATCTCCCATATTTTTATTTCAAAAATCGAGTATGATCTCTGTATATATCATCGCATTTACTATTATTACTTTTTATGTTTTAGAATTTGAAATTACATTAACAAAATTATTTTTTACAAATTAAATTTCTATTGTACAAAATGGAAATTTTAATAATAACATCTTGAAGCATTATTACATATTACAAAAATAATACAACATAAATTTGATGATAAGAATTAAAAATTTAGTTTCATTAACCCATTAAATTAACAACAAAAATGTCCCATCTGTCCCTCATGTGAGGGAGCCAAGGGGCATGGTTTTAAAATGAAATTTTGTGTTTATTTTTTTTTAAATGAGGTATAAAAATGACAAGGTATTGTGACATTTACGTTCCTAACGATCATTGTAATCACAACATTTATTACTTGTTACATTATACTTTGTAAAATCCAAATCAAATAAAAATACGCTTGTGTCTGATTAATGCTATCAATTAATTTTGGTGGCAATTAGTTTGCAATTATGTCTCGTTCACCAATGATGAAATGGAGAGTTTCTTGTATAAGATGAAATTTCCTTTTTCATTTCTTCCGATCATAGTATATTGGAATGTAAGATTAAAAATTTGCAGTTTGAGTTCAATAATTTTTTCAAAACAGCAATATTTTATTTATTTGAAAAAAAAAACTAAGGAAACTGGTATTATTATTGAAATACAAATAAATTTTTGGTACTAATGTTTGATATTGATATATAATGCATTACTAAGTAAAGAAAAATTTGCATTGCTTTAATTTTTTTAATTGCATATCTTTATATTTAAAATACCAAGCTGTTTTTTAGTCATCAGCCCCGAGCCTTATACTGAACCGATTTTAATAATATATATTTTTTTTAAAATGAAAGTTGTTCATATGTAGGTGTCACCATTTTAGCTATTTTTTAATTAATTTCCATTTTTATAATTTTTTTTACAGTTTTTTTTAATGACATTTCCTCAAAATAGTGGCAATTGAATTGTTTTCATTGTTGCAGAAAAAAGAAAAGTAATGAAAAGTATTCAAATACATGGCTTTTTAAAAATATTTTTTGATTTGTGAATTTAATTTCAGAAAAAAAAATTTATACACATGTATTTTATTTTGATAGGCAAAAAAAAATTAATATTTACTCTGACGTCACGAGAATATTGCTGATTTGGGCCTTTTTTTTTATCTTTATGCATTTTAATTTTACTGATGACCTTTTTTTTAGTACGATGAAATAGAAAATATTTTCTTTATTTTAATACATGCCAGTTAAAGCATAAAAATATGCATGAAAATTTTGTTCCGGCGAAAGTTTCTACATGCTTAGCTTAAAATATATTTTTACCTTGATCTATGTAAAAATAAAAATTGATTTGATAGTGTTAAAAATGACGTAATTTACTCTGATTTTTCATTTTTGAATTATAAAGATTATTATTGTCTTTATAATAAAAGCCTAAGTCATGTGACTGTCATCGACAATTCCGGTTTCAGCATTTTTTCTTTTTTATATGTCACTTTTGTACTTCATTTACTTGATAAATCATCAAGAATTGTTCCATCGTCATCATTTCATTCATATTAAAATTGTTCAAGTCGTGTAAATTTATAAACAAATACGTTTTTTATGTGCAAAAAGGCCATTTTCTATCAAAATTATTTTTTCAAATAAAATTACCTACATAAAATCGGTCATTATCGCAAAGAATTCTTGGTATTTTTATGTTAGCTGGGTAAAAATCTTGCCAGTAGATTTTTTTATGTGACAACTAGCCTTTTTTATTTTTCGCGCGGTAAATTAACACAGTAACTTTATGGTTAGGGGTTTATGATCATGGTTTATGTAAGTATTTATTATTTTTCTTTTCATTCTTTTTTTTATTAAAAAGAAAGAATTATAAATGTTTCAGTTTTATATTAAAGTGATGTTTTTTAAATATAATCAGCGAAACGATTATATTTGAATTGGGAAAAATGTAATAAGAAAAAAAAAAAGGAATGGTAACGATATTTGGCGATTTATCCTCTGAGGCTAACATAAACAAACAAATTCCTTATTTGTTTACCAGAATCTGCAAATTTAGTGAAGGATTGAACAAGGAAATCAAATAATGAATTAAAAAAACATGATAAAATTCTTATTATTATATTTAAGGAGGCCAAACTGGTCACCAAGAGCGGCTAGTTTGTGTTTAAAATTAATTAAAATTCCATTAAACTTACAAGATAATAAGTTTTATGTGTTACATTATTCAATTTGAAAACAAAATAGTCTTATAAGTATAAAATACCAAAAAATTGTATGTAATTAAACACAATTATTGGGAGAAATACAATATGTCCCATTCCTTCCTTAGGCCAACATTTTCAGAAAATATGTTTTTACAAAAAGCATGTGACTTTTACGCTTAACTTAACTGTTCAATCGTAAAAGATGTAACGTTGAGTTTACAAAACATTAACAACAACTAAATTAGCAACAAAGAAGTCGACTGAAAATTTACATTAAAAATATGCAGTTATTTACTTTTGATATCTCTATATTAATAACTTAAGTCATGTGACTGTCTTCAACAGTTTCAGGATGACCGCTTTTTTTTTCTTTTTGCCATTTTGATACTTAGCTCAAGGGTTAAATCGCAAAATATTATTCATCACTATTAAGGTTCTTTCCGACTTTTCACCAACAGTAGCAATTTGGCGAATAAAAAATCAAAAACAGATGCCAGATGTAAAGAAGTGTTAATAAAATTGATTTGGCGTGAAGCACTGACAAATCTGTCTGTTATTGTATCTTTTTTTCACTAAATGTGTAAATTTTTCATGCACTATTTTAGCAGTATAAATAAAAATTATAAATCGCTATCTTTGATTTACCGTTGAATATTTATGGGCCATTTTCAAATTTCATTTACATATGCTGTTTAAGAGTAAAAAGAAAAAAATTCAGACATAAATTAATATTTTAAGTTTGATTTCAGCTATGCATTAGCTAAATAAGATTATATTGAACATGTTTAACATGCAAAATTTAAAAAATCAACAAAAAATTTAGAGATATAAATTTTTAAAATTGTGATTCTAAGCAAAAATGCTTGTCCCATTCCAAGTGTTATGTAATTAACTGTTATTTTTTTAACCTAATTTAACTTTTTCAAATAAAGAGATTTAATTATTTTAAATATGAACTGTTAGTGTTCTGCAATTTTTTATTCTTCAATTGTGAAGCAATGTGGCACGAATAAGCTTTCATCAAAGTTGGTATTTTTTTTTTCACTGTCAAGTCTGTTACCATAAATTTTAATATTAAAATAATGATTTTTGCACTTTTGCAATTAAATATTGTTTAGTAAATAGTTTAAGAAAGTATGTGTATTACTATCTAAGTTAGAGATTATATAAGCTAGTTCATTTCTAATAGTTTTATTTGAAATGTCAAGTCCGTTACTTGTCAAGTCTGTTACCATATTTGTAAGCGATGAAATGTAAGCTGCTAAGTAAGTTTATTAAATAGTTTTAGAAGGTGTTTAAATTATTATTTAAGTTAGAAAATATACAAGCTAGTTCATTTCTAAGAGTTTTATTTGAAATGTCAAGTCCGTTACCATGAAATGTAAGCGAATGGTGAAAATGGCCCAAATACTAAACGTTGCTATGAGATTTCGACTCATAGATAGAAAAAAATTAATGATTCTCTGCATACAATTAATAAATATTATGGTAAATGGTTAATTTAAACACCACATTCTAGCAAAACTTTTCTCTTTCCGGCACATGATAAAGGCAATTTTGTTTGTACTTTTACGGCGCATGCATAGTGATTAACTTAAAAGAGAGAAATAGCTACCGCATAATCTTTTCTGTGTTTTGGCTGCTGCTAAAATGAAATGATGTTGAGTCAGTATTTTTATAAATTGGGCGACGTTAATGACACGATGTGATGAACATGTGAAGAGACATCAATCGTTAAATGTAACGTGGTTAAGAATCTCATTTGTAATGGATTGGCATACTACACACAAAAAGCAGAAATTGAGCACTCGCAATTTGGCGAATTTGATTATTCGTTTTTTCGCCAAATGAAAAATTTCGTCGCGACAATGGCGAGCGACAGCGAGAACACTGATCACTATTATTTCATTTATATTATAACAGTGCAAGTCATGTGACTATCCTAAACAAAGCCATCGTTAAGGGTGTGCAACATGTGCGGGTGCACTGGGTATCCTAGAAAGGCCTCGCGTAAAAATGCATATATATCAAGTTTATAAACATCTAAATATATATATTTTTAATTGCTTTAAGTTAATTATTTCATGATTAAATTTAGATATTAAAAACATGGTTATTTATAAAAATGTAAAATTTTTATCAATAAAAAATTCAGTGTAGACATTCGAAAGAAGGAAATATTCCCTGTAGTCATATAGTCTATTCTCAAAATCTGGCTATAGTTATACGTCATTTTTTGTGAAAATGTTGCAAATTTGTTACAGAATTGTGGAGTGAAATTTTCAGAACAGAAAAACAAAAACACAATTTTAATCGCCACCCTGCAAGTCTGGAGCTCTGAGATTCCCCTCTTTGCAGACATATTGGACTTAAATTCGCACACCTTCGGAAAATATTTCTTGAAATTTCCTCTTGTTACCCATTTTTTATAAGGACATTTACCTTAAAACCTGAAAAAATTAGCAGTTACCCATAAATAATTTTTTAAGAGGAAAATAGTGAAAATAATGTCATAAATTGACATTTTCGCAAACTCGATAACTTAAAAGTAAAACTATATTTTGACATTTTGTAAATTGCATGAAAAACAGAAAATTTTTCTGTAGGACTTAGATTACATACATTATAATCGCATCTCCATATCAGATAATAGGGCAGTTACAGTTAAAGTACTAATGTAATGAAATATTCGCAGAATTTGTCTCAAGTTTGCCATTTAGACCAGAGTAAATGTCAAACTTGAAACAAATTCTGCGAACAGTGTAAGCATAAAACTCTTTAATATATGATCTTGAGTGTAGTCTATTCTCTCAAAAGACGCATGTTAAAGAAGTACAGAAAATTGCGAGGCATTTCATGCATATTTTTTTTTGTTTTGCTTTAAGATTTTTGCACTTAGTAAAAATCTGAAAAACTTCACTTTGAGAAAAGATAAAAATAACTTTTAAACGAAATTCAAAAGCTGTAATAGCTGTAACTTTGGTTATATGTAAAATATCAAAATGTAAATATACATCACACTTCATATCTAGAATGTCAGAAAATCTGAAAACGATCGAATAACTCGATAAATGCATACCAGATTGGAAAACGGAAAGCTTGGTGTTAAATATTTTTTGAAGGATTTTATATTTTAAATCTAACTAGAATTTAGTAAAAATCTAGTTGGCGGCAGGCGGGCGTTCTTATGTTTTTCTATTTATCGATTACAAGCAAATACATTTAAACATTTAAAAAAATTATTTTTCCAAACGTTTTGAAAATTTTGTAGTTTTAAGATTCTAAAACCGATTAATTTTCGTACTAAAATGCTGATATTTACAGTGGGAAAAGGGCTGCAGATCGAAAGCAAAAGCAATATGCGTATTTACGATTTAAGGTTCCTGACCCTACAAGCGAAGACACTCACGAACTAATGCTAAACCTTTGCGAAGTTTATATGTTCTAATATCTCATTTGCATTTCAATATTTTTAATTTAATTTATTTATTTAAAAAGGATAGCTGAGGTTCATCTCTACATTGCTTCTTTTTTATTTTTTTGAATTTGGTTGCAGATTTTTTATAAAAATACTATCGCTTTCGAAACCAGTTCCGAAAATGAAAATGTCATTCAAACAAATATCGGCAACCCAAATCGAAAAAGTAAAGAAAGAGAGATGTAGAGATTGATCTCAGCTGTGCAATGTAATAAAATAGAATAAATGTGTCAAATTCAAACAAGATATCAGAAAACAACCTCCCCATAAATTTAGGATTAGTTTGCGAGTATGTTTACCTACAGGGACAGGACTCATAAGTGAGCAGTGAGGAAAAAAAGAAATTTTTTAAATGACTGCTTGAAATGAATTTGTTTAAAAAGTTAAATGTTAATATTGTTTAACACCAGTTTTTTTTAAAGCTGAATATACGTTTGTTAAACAATGTGTATTTATTTATTTTTTGTATTCGGATTAAAAATTTCAAATAAAAAATGACTTACTTGAAAAGGGCACATTCTGTTAAGAAAATATAAATATTAAAATATTATAGATAACCCCGATGCGAGATTCGTTTAGAAAGATTTTCATTTTAAAGTATATATTGTTACAGTGTAAGGTTACATATTTCTACAAATTTGTGATTTTTTAATCTACAAATTTGCTAAATATTACTGCGATAATATCTATATACCCGTTTAACATCGGGCGGGTGTACTATTAGAGAAAGAGGGGGGGGGGAGGTAAATCAGAACCATAGCTCCAAGCTGTAAGCCTGATAAAGTGTTTTCCTATGAATCCCATTTGATACTCTATCTTTTTGATAATAGTTATCAATAAAAAAAATACATATTTCTTTTTTTTTGTACAATGTTTAAATTTATACTTTAGACACACACGCAAAAAAGTAAAATAAATATAAAATATAATAAAAACAAAATAAAACTGTATGATTCTCAACATAGCTGCTTTGTTCAAAACACAACGAATTGTAATAAATAGTCATTAATAGTAACTTATGAACAGTTAGAGTAATAACTATTACGAAAAAATAACCACAATAATAATAATTAATTAATGTCAATAAAAGCTATTTAGAATGGAAGCAAAGAAGTTGACAGAAAATGATAAGTCATCGTCTGAAGAAATGTCTGAGAAGTATGGATAATTATTTTTAAACATGACTTCATTATTGTCTATAAATCTCATCAGTGCTGATATTCTGTTGATGAAAATAGGACTATCATAAATATAATTAATCCAATCCGGAATAATCATATTTCTGTGCTTTTTAACCTAATAATATGTTGTCAGAAGACAATCCAGTGCGTAGTGCAGTGAAGTGGAAGGGAGATCACAAACACACAGGGCCTGAAGATATGGAAAGCACAGTGTCACTTCGGGGGCCCTTTCATTCCAGAAATGTTTTTTAAACTCGACATAACTGGAAACTTGCCGGTGCTACATAGTATGGCTCAGTTCTGCTCACGTGTATTTTATTAAAGAACTTTTTTGTGTTCCCCTATATATATACAGGGTGAGTCATAAATATCGAAACAATAGGCTATCTCCTTAAATATTGCCCCTAAACCCATACTTCCAATTGCAAAGTTTCATCAAAAAAGGTAATTTTTTTGATAAGATAAGTTGCAACTCCATTGGGGGTCTATTTTAAAAAATACGAAAATTAAATTTTTATTCGGCCCCCAGAGGATAAAACTTCCAATTGGAAAAATTTTCCTTATGCATTCCTGAATCGAACAAAAAGAAATTCATCTCGATATCTAGAAATCCCTGAAAGATATTAAAATCCAAAATTTTCCAAAATTCGTGACTTACACCACTTAAGCATACCTCTGAGCGCAGCGATATCAGTTCATTTGAAATACAATTTAGGTATCGACCATAAATTTACGCATTATTAAATGTCGATCCAAGACAATACTTTAACTTTTAGATATAAAATAAAAGCGTATAGGTTTTTGCTTTAAACTTCCTTAAAATATGCTAGATGTCTGTAATAACTCGATCTTGGCGTCAGGCTCGTAACTGGCACGACCCATGGGCTGGACCGTCTTATTAAACACTTATTAAAAGCGTTATTAAAATAAGTGATATTAATTAAACTCTCATTAAAACTTATTGCCGCTTAAACTTGTCTCTTTAAAACTTATTGCCACAGGCAATAATTTTAGAAAAAATAGTAATAGCGATAATGACACTTCTATTAACTGAATCATATGGAATATATATTTCAATGGAATATATATATCATGTATGTGTTAATGTATATTTTAATGTTAATGGAAATATATTTTAATAAATTACACAGAAATATTTTCAAAAATCTAGTTTTTGCTATTTAGTTTCAAAATTTATGTGGTTTTAAACCTATTTTTACTTTTTTCTATCTTTGCAAGAGAAAAGTATTGGATTCATGAAAATTTTGAATTCCGGTTTTCGACGGATTCACACGTTTTATGGCTCAGAGATACCGAAAAACATGTTTTTACAAAATGTCTGTCTGTGAGTCACTGCTCCTGTATCTCTGTATATGACATAAATTTTGTGAGCGCGCTATCTCAAGAACTAATCCACGGACTTTAATAAAAAATTATATTTACTTAGTCCTTGATATAAATTGGTGCTGATTAGTTTTTGGTGTGAATCGCTAAACAGGTGACCCTACTGTATATGCTTTTGTGCGATTTCTGCGATAACTCTATCTCCAGAATTAATGCAAGGAATATCACCAATCTTCAGATTCAGTTAGTCCTTGACATGAATTGATGTTGTTTATATTTTGTTGTATATAGCTCCACGTGTGGCGCTGCAACACTGAATTTCTTACGATTTCTGCAATAGCTCTACCTTAAGAATTAATGCAGGAATTTTCATAAAAAGTCAGATTCAGTTGCTTTTTGACATGAATTGGTTTTGTTTACGTTTTTGTATCAATCATCTTTCGGGGGGCGCTGTTATAATGAATTTTGTATAATGTACACGATTTCGGTGATATCAAGTACTGATGCACGGAATTTCGTATCATTAGAATCCTCCGGTTGCTACATCCGAGTAGTTTATTTGTTCCAAAGGGCATTTAAAAAATCAAAAATATTTATTCGAATGTTAAAGTTTAAGAGTATAACGTTTCTGTTGCGTATTTTTATTTTTATGCTAAGCTCCCACTAATGTTTCGTTATAAATGTATTTAATTGATCAAGATTTAATGCGTTCGAACCAAACATCTCTTAAGAAATTCATTTGAATAATTTGAACTTAAAAGGTTTAAATTAAATATGTCAAAGGTTTATTAAACACCTGTTCTTGTTTTAAAGTGGATAATTGATTCGCAAGTTAAACAAAATGTATTTGTAGTTGAACTGAAAACTGTATGTTAAACTCTAAAAAATGAAAAAAAAAGCGGTTTTTGAGAGCGATTAACGGGATTTTTTTTTCTTTTTTATCATTTACAATAGTGATATAGCCCGTGAGGGGAAGGGTGCCCTCCGTGAGGGTCTTTTTAAGGGAACCTAACCCGTATTTACACAAAGAAATCCAGGGTTCGAAGAAAATTACGAAAAACTTCGAACAGTTAGGCCGACGGTCGTGATTAGGTTCGAACCCAGCACCTACCGTCCACCAGTTTGGAGGCCCGTAATTAGAGCCACCTTTTACGCATCGTGAAATAGCAATTTTAACAAGAAAAATTTGACGTTGACAGGGATAAACAATGAAAAATGAGGTTTAAAGCAACTGACGCATTTAAATAGTAATTAAAGAAGGCGAGAATGGCAAAATTTAAACAAAATCTGAAATGGAAACTATACAAGACGGAGTTAATCACCTAGAAGCATTTAAACTTTAGGGGCCCATCTTTGTTTAAAACTAAATGCACTTTTCGGCATCAGATGTTTTTATTTCAGTATTTCTAATTTTTAAATCGTCGATTACGGTAACAGTCCCCTGAATTCAATAGTTTCTTAACACCTCAAAAAAAAAAAAAAAAAAAAAAAAAAAAGCCCAACGCGCCGAAAGTTTTCACCTCAGAAAATTTTTTTTTAAAAATATAATTTGTTTACAAAAAATGCATTTTTTAAAAAAATTGCTATTTTATATACTTTTATTTTAAAAAAATATTATTTAAAATGCTGAATCAAAATTTAAATTTGACTTTTTCATTTAAGCAAAAGAAAAAAATTCAACACGACAAATAAGTTTATGAGTTATGACAATTTTAATTTACTCTAAATTTTTTTAAAAAATATTTTAATAAGAAATCTTGCGATGTGATAATGTTACAAATTATGTGGATAACCATCACAAAACATTCCAAATTCTAACTCTATAAATAAATAAATAAAATAAATGCTTCCTGGACAACTTACAACAATATTGTTTCTTCAGTTACACGCATTTCAATTTGTGTCTGATCCCTTGAAATCTCACGATTTATTAAAATTGCCATAACTCTTTGAGTTTTAAAGATATCAAGATGAATTTTTTTTGTTCAATTCAGAAATAGTCAAAAAAATTTTTTCTAATTGGAAGTTTTATCCTCTGGGGGCCGTATAAAAATTTAATTATCATATTTTTTAAAACAGACCCCCCATGGAGTTGCAACTTATCTTATCAAAAACTTTACCTTTTTTGATGAAATTTTGCAATTGGAAGTACGGGTCTAGGAACAATATTTAAAGAGATAGCCTATTGTTTCGATATTTATGACTCACCCTGTATGTAATCAGAAATAGAATAAGTTATGCGTGAATAAATGTATGAAAGTCATTTCGCTGTCTATACAGGGTGGTTAAAAAACGTGGACAAATTGATACGACAAATCAGGCATACGACAAGGATAAAAAATCACATAGGAACATAGGGCCACAAACCACTTATTGAATCACAAATACAGGGTGTTTCATCCTAACTCGGTTTGGGTTGACGGTAACAAATTTCAGAAAACTGAAGTATATTATAATAAAACATTTATCAGAAATTCTCACTTTTGTTTTAAATGTTATAACATCAAACAAAACTGGTAGAAGTTTGCATTATGCGCAGCAGCAATATGCACTTGGCACCTCACATTTTGGACTGTGATAATCCGTTTATATTGTATCATAAATTGCTTGAGCAATATGTTTTTCCAGATCTTTCCGTAACGTTATCACATTTCGTACAAAATAAGGTGCATATCGTTGCCTTTTCATGAGAATATTTTTATTTTTCTCGAAATTATTACTTTCAAACCGCGTGTAGCTAGGATGAAACACCCTGTATTTGTATGTCAAAAAGTAATTTGCGACCCTATGTTTCTATGTGATTTTTATCCTTGTTGTATGTTTGATTTGTCATACCATTTTGTCCATGTTTTTTCGAATCACCCCGTATATACATTGGAGTCTTCAACGCTATGCTACCATATTATCTGACTTAAATAACAATGCATCTTCTACACGATTTTAGGGTACTACTTGATTATCCCGTTGACCCAAAAAACTGCTGCCAAACTAATATTCCCCCACCCCCCGCATTAATTGACATACTAGAAAAATCAAGATACACCGGCATGTCATAAAACATGAGGTTTCGCTACTGGAAGGTAGGCTGCTGATTTATTTTGGTTTTTCGAACAACATTTTTCTTTTAAAGGGAAAAAACATCAATACTTATTTTTCTCGATGTCTCTATATGTATTCATTTTTATTTAAGTGAATATTAGATTTTTTTATCTTATTATTAAGCAAAATTTTCATGTATGACGTTTTTACTTAGTTAATTAAATTATCATGTAAAATATTTTTTTAAATAGAGTAAGCACATATTTCTCTCTTTATATATTTAAATAATTATTATTTTTTTTCTTGTTCATGAAATCATGTATGAGGTAATTTATTTCTACATTGTAAATATCGGAGGGCTTTGTGTTTAATAGTATGAGACATATTAAACAAATTTATAGTATATTGAATATTTAAAAAATATTGAAAAAATAGAAAATTGGAGACAAACTATATTGCACCCCTCCTCTCCAACAGAAATTGCTGCTACTGAATACAACCAATGATCCTAACTCCTCTCTGTTTTTGAAATCCTCGCTTTTTCCGGCATGCCAGGTAAGACCAGAGACCCATATTCAAAATCTAATCTCCCTCGTATTTTGCAGTATACTGGCTAATGCGGGGTATACAGTATAATATTAAACGCCAATAATAAACGATCCTAAATCTCACATTCACTAAAAAGTTAAGATACATTGTCTGTTCCATCATCGAGTGATTTTTAATTTGTCAATTTAAAAGTCAAATTTGACTCCGGTTTATTAATTTGTTTGAAAATAAAATCCATTTCAATTTATATAATTTGGCGAATAGTTTGGCGATTTGTATAATTTGGCAAAATGAGTCGTCAGGGTATTTAAGTAGAACCGAATTTTGTCGTAGAAAGAGCTGACAAATAAAAGTTTTCCTGTCTTGTGCTTTTTTTTCTTTTTTAAAGCATTATTCATAAATAGATTATTTAAAACAATTCCTTTATTATAACAAGATAATACATACAAATAGTTATATATATAGCTTAAAAAACTGAATTATAAAAAAATATTTTATGAAAATCATCGCTTATTTTACTCAGGCAAAAACTATTTTTACTTCTTTTTTTAATAAAATCAGTTTCTCAATAAATTTTCCCTAGTGAAATTACGCTTGAAATTCTAGATACGTGAATATTCATACTTCTACTAAGCGTAATACCAACAGGGTGAAAAATGTCCAAGCCGGGGATCGAACCCGGAGCCTTTGGAATAGCGCTCCAAGTGCTCTATCATTTAAGCTACGAGGATGTTGCCCAGCTTCTGTGATTTACCAATGTAAATCACCGATTTACCTATATATGTGATTTACCGATGATGAGTCTCTTGTGTCTCATGACGCCACAGAATTGTGTGCTCATGAAGACTGATCTTAACTTAAATAGTAGAGCACTTGGAGCGCTATTCCAAGAGTTCCGGGTTCGAACCCCGACTTGGACATTTTTCACTAAGTTCGTATTACACTTAGTAGAAGTATGAATGTTCACGTATCTTATTCTTTTTTCAGACCAACAAAGCGTCGTAACTCAACAAAAACTTTTGACTATTGATAGACTTCAAACATAAAATTCAACAATATAAACAAATAGTCTTGGAACAAACAACCATTGATGGCGTGTTTACAAAATAACATTTTTTTAATTATCTTTTAAATAGTTTTTACTTTATACATTAAAATGTGAGATTTATTTATTTGAAGGCATTAATAATCTAAATTTGTTCTATGTATGAATTTTTAAATACAAACAAAGATTAAACAGACATCACGTGTAATCTGCAAAAAAGCCTCTCATCTTCACAACTCTTGGAACAAAATCTTATGGATTAGAGCAGTGTCTTTGCTGACATTTGACCAATGTTAGTAATTTGGTTAATTAAAAACGAAAAAAAAATTCGTCAAATGAATAAAGTATTAGCAAAATAGATTCACCGTGTAGCTCTAAAATATTATCTTTAATCTTATGATTAAAGATAATATTTTAGTGCAATATTTTATATGGTTTATATAACTGTGACAACGATTGCTATTAATCTAATTTCAACTATCCGCTACAAATATATTAAAAATACGTATATATGCATATGTATGAAAAAGAAAAAAGCAAAAATCGAGCTCTAGCAACTTGGCGAATCTAATAGTTTGTTTACTTGTCAAATGAAGAATTTAGTCGCAATTTGGCGCAATGGCGAGCGACAGCGAGAACCCTGGATTAGAGGATTTCTGCCTTATAACTAATTTTAGAAATCATCAGAAATTGGTGCAACAGCTGTTGCCCTCTCATGCAAAAATGCACGAATACAAAATTTATTACGATTATATATATTAAATTCAGTGATACAAAAATAATACGACTCCATCTTAAATACAATGCAACCACCATGGCAACTTAGAATCATGATCCATCATTGGATATCATTGAATTAAAGATGTACGAAAGAATTAAATAGAACGAAGAAAACTTTTATAAATATATTTTTAAATTTTGACATGATTCTCTTAAAATTTGAAATGAATAAACAAAATTCTGCTATGATTATATATGTTAAGTTTCAAACCTTTCAGCTTTATAGTTCCAGCGCTAATATGTGTGGAGAGACGGACAGATTAGATGATGACTATGGGTGTTTTGTATTTATAGAATAACGAAATTTCATCATAGAACACCATCTTAAATACGATGCAACCACCATGACAACTTAGAATCATGATCCATCATTGGATATCATTGAATTAAAGATGTACGAAAGAATTAAATAGAACGAAGAAAACTTTTATAAATATATTTTTAAATTTTGACATGATTCTCTTAAAATTTGAAATGAATAAACAAAATTCTGCTATGATTATATATGTTAAGTTTCAAACCTTTCAGCTTTATAGTTCCAGCGCTAATATGTGTGGAGAGACGGACAGATTAGATGATGACTATGGGTGTTTTGTATTTATAGAATAACGAAATTTCATCATAGAACACCATCTTAAATACGATGCAACCACCATGACAACTTAGAATCATGATCCATCATTGGATATCATTGAATTAAAGATGTACGAAAGAATTAAATAGAACGAAGAAAACTTTTATAAATATATTTTTAAATTTTGACATGATTCTCTTAAAATTTGAAATGAATAAACAAAATTCTGCTATGATTATATATGTTAAGTTTCAAAACTTTCAGCTGGATAGTTCCAGCGCTAATATGTGTGGAGAGACGGACAGATTAGATGATGACTATGGGTGTTTTGTATTTATAGAATAACGAAATTTCATCATAGAACACCATCTTAAATACGATGCAACCACCATGGCAACTTAGAATCATGATCCATCATTGGATATCATTGAATTAAAGATGTACGAAAGAATTAAATAGAACGAAGAAAACTTTTATAAATATATTTTTAAATTTTGACATGATTCTCTTAAAATTTGAAATGAATAAACAAAATTCTGCTATGATTATATATGTTAAGTTTCAAACCTTTCAGCTTTATAGTTCCAGCGCTAATATGTGTGGAGAGACGGACAGATTAGATGATGACTATGGGTATTTTGTATTTATAGAATAACGAAATTTCATCATAGAACACCATCTTAAATACGATGCAACCACCATGACAACTTAGAATCATGATCCATCATTGGATATCATTGAATTAAAGATGTACGAAAGAATTAAATAGAACGAAGAAAACTTTTATAAATATATTTTTAAATTTTGACATGATTCTCTTAAAATTTGAAATGAATAAACAAAATTCTGCTATGATTATATATGTTAAGTTTCAAAACTTTCAGCTGGATAGTTCCAGCGCTAATATGTGTGGAGAGACGGACAGATTAGATGATGACTATGGGTGTTTTGTATTTATAGAATAACGAAATTTCATCATAGAACACCATCTTAAATACGATGCAACCACCATGGCAACTTAGAATCATGATCCATCATTGGATATCATTGAATTAAAGATGTACGAAATAATTAAATAGAACGAAGAAAACTTTTATAAATATATTTTTAAATTTTGACATGATTCTCTTAAAATTTGAAATGAATAAACAAAATTCTGCTATGATTATATATGTTAAGTTTCAAAACTTTCAGCTTTATAGTTCCAGCGCTAATATGTGTGGAGAGACGGACAGATTAGATGATGACTATGGGTGTTTTGTATTTATAGAATAACGAAATTTCATCATAGAACACTATGTAATGGAATAGTTTTTGAGTGTATATTTAAATGAACCATAAAGGGCTACATGTGTTATTTTTTATACCGAACATGCAATAGTTAACCTCAATAACATATTTCAGCAGTGTTCCAACACAACTGTGATAAAAACATTCCCGAACATTTCCTTGACCTTTCTTTATAAATATTAGACTAAAAATTTTTGTAAAATCCTCTAATGGACAATTTTAATCTAGACAAATGCTAATAAAAGTATGTGCTGCTTTTAAACTTTTCTATCGTTATATGTAACCGACAATTTTATATAAAATTATAGATTGGATGAGTAATTAATTCAAAATTTCTTCATTTTTGGCAATTAAGATAGTACCTCAAAAATTCCCTGATCGCTTTAAATATTTAAAAAGTTCCCAGCCTAAATTTTTAATTTCCCTAATTTTTTTCTGTTTATCAGGTATTTCCTGACCCGCAGATATCCTGATTAGTTAAAGAACAATTCAACTTTATTTATATAAAGTTAGGCCAGCCAGACCAATCAAAACCATAAGTACTTTCAAGTATGTTGGAAAGTGTCAAAGTGAAGGTTGACATTTGACAATTTATGTCAATAGGTTGAAACATACTCGAATATTTTTGTACATACCTGTATTTTATCTGCTATATATACATGCCCCTATTTAGGTAACATTTAATTATGACTGAAACACAAATTATAGAGGTAAATTTTTAATTCTTAATGAAATAAAAAAAGCAAAAGTAACTATAATAAATCTTTACCATAAAAGTTTATCGTAACGTGGTGAATAAGTGATGAGTTATTCGCTTATTATCAAAAACACAATACGCCATGGAAGACTTTTTGAAGATTTAGAAAAAAAAGTGAACATTTTTATTTCAATACTATATGCTAAAACACAACAGATGCTATAATAGAAAATGCATCGACAGATACAGGGTTCATACTCAATTTTGAGAATAAAAATATAAGAGATTTTCAGCAGGTGTCTATTTGGTATGAGATAAATGATGTCTTTTTAGATTACTCCTATGAGAAAATCCTTTGGAGCATACTTCGCAAGCAAATGGTTTTTCACCAGTATGCGTCAAGAGATGTCTTAAATGCCAATCCTGAGAAAATCCTTTGGAACATATTTCACAAACAAAGGGTTTTTCTCCTGTATGCGTCAAATGATAGATTTTTATATCTTTCATCCGAGAAAATATTCTGGAACATACTTCACAAACAAAGAGTTATTCACCTTTATGAGTCAAAAGATGCTTTCTTAGATTACTATTAACAGAAAATCTCTTGGAACAGACGTCACAAATGAAACGTTTCTCCACACTGTGAGTCAAGAGATGGGTTCTTAGACTACTATTCGTAGAAAATCCTTTGGAACATGCTTCGCAAATGAAAGGTTTTTCACCTGTATGATTCAAGAGATGTCTTCTTAGATTATTATTATCAGAAAATCCTTTGGAGCATACTTCACAAATGAAAGGTTTTTCACCAGTATGTGTCAAGAGATGCTTTCTTAGATGACTATTCGTAGAAAATCCTTTGGAACATGCTTCGCAAATGAAAGGTTTTTCACCTGTATGATTCAAGAGATGTCTTCTTAGATTACTATTATCAGAAAATCCTTTGGAGCATACTTCACAAATGAAAGGTTTTTCACCAGTATGTGTAAAGAGATGCTTTCTTAGATGACTATTTGTAGAAAATCCTTTGGAACATATTTCACAAACAAAAGTTTTTTCTATTGTATGCGTCAAGAGATGGGTTCTTAGAGTACTCCTATCAGAAAATGCTTTGGAACATACTTCACAAGCAAAGGGCTTTTCCCCCGTATGCGTCAAAAGATGGATTTTTAGATTCTTCTTCTGGGGAAATCTTTTGGAACATATTTCACAAACAATGGGTTTTTCACCTGTATGCGTCAAAAGATGGATTTTTAGATTCTTCTTCTGGGGAAATCTTTTGAAACATACTTCACAAACAAAGGGTTTTTCACCTTTATGAGTGAAGAGATGGTATCTTAGAGTACTCCTATCAGAAAATCCTTTGGAACATACTTCACAAATGAAAGGTTTCTCCCTAGTGTGAGTCAAGAGATGGGTTCTTAGATTACTTTTATCGGAAAATCCTTTGCAACATGCTCCACAAACAAAAGGTTTTTCACCGGTATGCATCAAAAGATGCTTTCTTAAAGCACTGTTATCACGAAATTCCTTCGAACACATTTCACATACAAATGGATTATCTCCCGCATGAATTTTTAGATGTCTTTTTAGACTACTGTTCTTAGAAAATGTTTTTGAACATACTTCACAAATAAAAACTTTTTCTCCTGTATCAGTGGAGGAATGTTTTTCTTTATTCCTTTTTAGAGGAACAAAGTGCTGTTCGCTAGAGTAAGAATTTTCTTCTACAATTGATGACATTATTGCGAGTTGAAAAGTTTTCTTTCGGATGATAACAGAAACACTTCTTCAAAGAATCAGTATTTATCGGATTGTTGCCCTTTTCATCCTAGGAAATGACTTATTGAACTTCAGCGAGAAAGTTTTATATACCTTTGAATCTGAAAAGAGAGAAAAAAGAAATAAACAAGACATTTTTATATAAACTGTACTAAATTTTAACCCTGAATTAAGTAGCCAATTTTACAAGCTTCATTTCCTTAAACAGCATAAAATTCATTCATTAAAATTTCCCATTGTGTAGTTTTAGACATCTGACTTGACTTGAGTGTAGATACACATGTGTGTCTAAAAGTTAAAATGAAGATTCTGTTCCACCTACATCTTTCTCCAAAGCTTATGGAATAGAGGAATGTACATACTCAACATTATCGGTTTGTTTGTCTGTCTGTCCTTAACAATCTACTTCTTTATCTAAAATTTATGAGGTAGGGGGCTGTACATACACAATGTTTTCACTTTAAGGGGGGGGGAGAAGGGGCTGGCACTTAACATTGTCATATATCTCCAGGGGGAGGTTGGGATTCTTCTTTTGATATCGGTATCATTTTTTATCTAATTAATTTTGTGATGTGACACGCGAAAACTCTTAAAAATTGAGGATCTGAGAATGAAATTTTCAAAAGTGTTTTTGAAGTAACAATTACTGAACTATTGAACAAATTCATGCAAAATTCAGAAATTTTTTAACGTTGTGAATGCATGCATTTATTACCATTTGGAATTGCTAGAAAACATTGCCAGCCAGCAAAATGAAACATACAGTTAAAAATTGTTTGTACAAATTTTATGGAACTAAAAAAATAGTCAATTCCTGTTACTTCAATGTATTGTATTTCACAACATTGTTTCTATAAAAGTAAGAAATAAATACGAGGGAAGAAAATTTAATATAGAGTAGAAATTACATCAAAGTTATTTGAAAAGTTAAAATATATAACTAGCCGGAAAAAAAGTTTTAAGCATATCACTATGTTCTGCAGCTTTTGAAGATTACTTAAAAAATGACTCACAAGTGGCAAAAAAGAATAATGCATTTCCCCAACCTTAGATATATACACTTTTGACAGTAGGTTCTACTCATTTTGTCCAATCAGAATATCATGTTATGTATCATTTTCACTGTACTCTTCATTTATACAATACATGAAATTTATGCCAGGAATATCTTTATTTGCAAAATCATAAAGCTGTCAGTGAGTGATTATGTGGTTCATATAGGGTAGGGTGGTCCTTAAAAAATGAACTTTTGAAATTTGTATGGGGCACCCCTTTATTTTGCTCTATGTATAAAAAAAGACCTCCACAAAAATTTCAGAATTTTAAAACAAATTTTAAGGTCGCTACCAAGGTTTTAATATTGGAAAAATTAGAAAATTTGACATCTTTGTAGTCTAATTTTTAAGTTATTAATACATATCCATAGTCATCACGAAATTGAGTCCTAGTATGATATTAGGCTATAAACACTGTCTAATACTTCAATTTTTTTTTCAAAATTTATGATGAGTTTTTAATATTTACAACGATTTTTAAATGTATTCAAGTTTTTGGGTGTTTTTTAATGGGCCAGAGTAGTGCCGACGGGTCAGCTATTTTAACATAAAATAGTTCTTAAATCAATTTAAAAATCAATAAAAATAAGAAAAGATTAATAATTCAGTTTTAATTTTAATAAATTATTATGTAATAAAAATTGTTTCATAAGTACTAAATAAATATTTATTAAAATTATTGACTTTTGTGTGTGCGACATTTTTTTTCGCCAGTTTTCTTGTGTATTAGTATTCTATAATCCACTACTCTTAGTGTAACCCTTGGATGCTACGGCAACCGCTGTAATTCGGTTAATGAGTAGACAAAAAGTAATGTTTTTGTATAATTCTATGCGAAATGTAGATAATATTCTTTTGTATCGTTTCCCTCCTCTTTCTCAGTGTGTTGCTAGCTAGTGAATTGAGTATACGCAGAGTGTTACTCTGTAACTTGAACGATTTCTTATCTGAAGAAAAAAGAAAAATTTTAAATATTTGAATTAAATCCATTCAGTTTTCTTTTTTGTCCCTAAGTAAATGTAGTCTAAATAAGATGATTATTAATCTAGAATAGTACCTATTCTATGAATACATTTTTTTTATTGTATGTTTGATAAATCTTGAGTTTATATAAAAATATTTTTATTAGGTAAATGAAACAGAATGGCAGCTAACACTAAATTATGTATCGTAACAAAAAAAAATCTACAGATATCTGGATTGTTTGTCAAATTTCATCATCTTTAAGTTAAACAAAACTGCCAAGTAAAAGAGACGTGCTAAGTCTTTTTTTCTATTACAAAAAGGAAGTTAAATATTAGAAATTCAGCGTACTTTGCTGCAAGTGACGTTGTTATTGTTTGGGAAAAGCTAACATTCCTACTAGATTGAAAAAAAATGTAGTTATAAAATTGAAAGATTATTTAAAGGATTGCAAAAGCTTAAGAAGAACAAAGAAACCAAATCAAAACGCTCAGAAAGTTTGAGAAAGAAAAGAAGAGGATTGGAAGATGACTTTGGAAGATCTTTTTGATAATGCGCACACGAATGCCCTTAATATGATAAAAATCGAAAAGGATAAGGAATTTAATTGATCATGACATATTTCAGACTTCAGTAACTGATAATTTTATCAATAAAAACAACAGAAAATGCATCAGAAATCATAGAATTCGCACAAAATCAATTTAATGATTTTCAACCAACGGACAATTACAAAGAACTGTTAGAGTTTGCCATTATTTTTCTAGGAGGAGTACTCGAAAGAGGTGTTCACTCACTTTAGAGACTTTGATGGCTTGCATCGAGCATGATGGATGGCAAACGCCAGTGGCGCAGCCAAGGGGGTGGTTTTAAGGTTAAAACCCCTCCCAGAGCTGAGAAACATGGCTATAATTGCTGCTTATATGAATGAAATCCAAACTTAATATTTAAATGTTTTGGCGCATTTCGAAATCCGCCACTTTATTGAATCAGATTTCATTTGATAAAGTGATTCAATTAAATGGCAAAAATTCTACTTAAGATTGTGAAAGTGCATATTACATGAATCAGTTAAGTAAAAATTGGTTATTTGAACTAAATCACTTTTCTTAGATGCTTCATGCTAAAAAAAGAATGATGATTTCCGGCCACACAGACGCTGTTTGAGTTTAAGTATTATACAGTAAATATTCTAATTAGTACTGATTTTATTGACCGGCAATCACCTTTATCAGAAACTAACCCCCCCCCCTTAGAACCAAATTCTGGCTGCGCCACTGGCAAACGCCATATACTCGCTCAACATTTATTTATTTAGAGATCAGTTCAAACTCTCTAAACACGAATATTCTAGAGTTTGTCATATTTGCTTGTTTGAGGTAGAAATCTACATCCGCAGTTGGTATTAGGCACCGTCTGCTTGTTCAGTGCCTAGAAATGATTTGTTTCTCCTTAAAAAATTGAAAGAGCATGGAAATGTAAGTAAAAACATTTCTTAGTGTGCTACAAAAAACTACTAGGACATTTATGGTACTTGTCAGAAGAACTAGTTGCTTTTGTAATTTTCGATGACAATGTCTCATTTAAAATTAAAAGAAAAATGGTGCGTGCTTTGAAAAATATGAAAAATAAAAACCATTGAAACGTGCATGGGTTGATCCTGGAGACATCCACAAAAAGCACTTACAAGATTTTGTAACAAGTAACACTCTGGGGTTTTCTAAAATTATGGAATTATCTTCAGACTTTTCTGAAACACATGTGACCACCTTAGGACCTACAGAGAAATCACCTTATTTACACTACATTTACTTGGGGACAAAAAAATGTAAACTGAATGGATTTAATTCAAATATTTTAAAAATTTGATTTTTCTTCAGATAAAAAATCGTTCAAGCTGCAGAGTAACACTCTGTGTCTACTCAATTCACTAGCTAGCAACACACTGAGAAAGAGAAGGGAAACGATAAGAAAGAATATTGTCAACATTTTGCATAGAATTATACAAAAACATTACTTTTTTGTCTACTCATTAACTGAGTTGCAGCTGTTGCTGTAGCATTCAAGTGTTGCACTAAAAGTAGTGGATTATAGATTACTAATACACAAGAAAACTTTGGCGAAAAAAAATGTCGCACATATAAAAATCGATAATTTTTATAAATTTTCATTTAGTGCTTATGAAACAAATTTTATTACATAATCATTTATTAAAATTAAAGCTGAATTATTGTTATTTTCTTATTTTTATTGATTTTTAAATTGATTTAATCGCTATTTTTTGTTAAATTAGCTGACCCGTCGGCACTACTCTGGTCCATTAAAAAACGCACAAAAACTTGAAAACATTTAAAAATCACTGAAAATATTAAAAACTCATCATGAATTTTGGAAAAAAATTAAAGTATTCGACAGTGTATATAGCCTAATGTCATACTATGACACATATTCATGAGAACTATCGATATGTATTAATAACTTAAAAATTAGACTAAAAATATGTCGAATTTTCAAATTTTTCAAATATTCAAACCTTGGTAGCGACCCTTAAAATTTGTTTTAAAATTCTGAAATTTTTGTGGAGGTTTTTTTTATACATAGAAAAAAATAAAGGGGTGCCCCATACAAATTTTAAAAGTTCATTTTTTAAGGATCACCCTAATATAGGGTCTTCGTAAACTCACTTTTATACAAAGTATTTTGACAATTCCTACTAGACCACCACAGGAACTTTTTGCACATGACTTGACCAAAGAAAAAGACCACTCGGCATCAATACTAAGGTCAGTTTTGTGCATAGGGGAGAGGGGGGTTAGTTTGGACGAGGGGTTAGTGTAGACATTCAAAATAACAATTTAAATAATGTAGAGAAAATTACTAAAAAATTTACACAAACTGACAACAATGTACTCCATACTAATCAAAAATTTAGTTGCAATGGGTTAAAAAGTTTTTGAATATTTGCAAGAAGTTTAATTTCATGCATGAAAAGTAAAAATAAGATTTCATTTTCATTTTTGCAGCACAAAGAATTTAAATTTTAAATGCAATAAACAAGTTGCTATAAGACAAGTGTGATTTGACTTCATTATTTCTATAACCTTCATTAAGATATTAAAATTGGTTAAATGAGTATAATTGAAGAATAACTTCAGAATGTTAGCATGGGGTTAGTATAGACACACTACTAGGGGTTAATGTAGACAGTTTATTATGCTTCATAATTTGTATTTTAAGTACTAAATTTATTATAATGTAAAGATTTACAGAAAGTACATTAACTTACAAAAGTAATTACTATATTAAACATCAAATAAGATTATTTTTCATTTAAATAAGAATATGTATTGAAATTTTCATCACATAATTTCAAGCAGAAATATGAAATTTTTTCTTTTGCTATTTTTTTTGTTTAAATTCACCAATTTTGCATTTTTAGAGGATTAATTTAGCCTTAATTTTAAATTAATTCAATATAATAGATTATACATTTTTTTTCTATGTTGGTTAGAAGCATGAGAAATATCAACTGTTACATTATTATAAATGAATCCCATCGTCACCAACTCTTAGATGTTGCAATATTGTATATTTGCAGGCAGAGTTGAAAATGTAAATGGTTTTAGTGTCTATGATGTATTTCTGCAGAAAAAAGATCCAGCACATCATTTTACTTTTCTTCATATGAAAAATAATTCCCAAATTAAAAATGGGGAAATTTTGAAAAAAATCACACAATTTGTGATTGTTGGTGTTAATTCTTTCTCCATAAACCCTTTAGACTGTAGTTTAAATTCGAAGTTTATATAATAGCAATAATTAAGGAATATTTGTGAAAAATTACCTGTCCACACTAACCCCTACAAGAGGTTGTGTGGAAACATGGATCAATGTTAAAAACTGCCAATTTTCTTATTGTTTAACTGTATTTATCATCATCTTTCCTGTATATTAATAAACAGAAAATATCATTCTTCAATTTGAGTGGGTTGCGAAATTTTAAAAATGCTCTCAGAATTTTATAAAATTAAATTAAATTTTTATGTCCACACTAACCCCCCTCTCCCCTACATATTTTTAAAAAGTTCTTTCTATTTTTATATTGGACAGCACATCCATCCGAAAAATAAAACATTCCAAACTTTCCAACAAAGTTGAAAAGTGCTTATGCATTCGGTTTGTCTGGCCGTCTGTCCGCGCTCTAACTCTCGTAAATATACTCGGATTGCTATGAAATTTTTATATGTTATTGAGATTTACCCTAGCACGAATCCTATTGAAAATGACGTATCTACCATGATTAGTTTATCTACAGAGAGAATCAAAAGTTTCCCATTACATTACGTCCTATGGAGAAAAATCTTTAATATACTCGGATTGCCATGAAATTTTAGGACGTTATTGACGTTTATCTTAGCACAAGTCCTATCGAAAATGAAGTTTCTACCATGATTAGTTTATCTACAGGACGAATCAAAAGTTTCCTATTACATTACGGCCTATGGGGAAAAATCGTTTCAAAGGAATTTTAAAGATGTTATACCCTGTCAAACATATTAAAATATGCATTCTATAAAATATAAGGCGAAAATGTAGCTATTATTCATTTACAGGGCCACACAAAAGAATTCCATTAGATAATGGTAAAAAGGGGAATTGTGTGTGAGATATTTTAAATATATTAAGCTTTTTCATGTATAATAAAATTGATATATGTCGCTGAAGCTTAATATAAATTATACACTACTGTCTTGCATAATATGAAGTACATAACATTTACAGGGCCATACAAAAGATTTCAAATAGCATATTCTTTCCGAAGTACCGTATATGTATCCGATGATGGCTGATGGAGGGATGAAATGCATTTTAAATATGATATTCGCGTTTATATTTCGCTAAATATATGCACATTATATGGTGTGTATAAATGTTATAGTTGATATACAGGGCTACCAAAAGAGCTCGCCAACGTTACTGAATATGAGCGTAAATTATTTAAACGTGGTTCTTAAATAAGCTATGCATTTTTACGCGGAGCTGCATTTAATTTACTAAGAAATGTTTGCAGAATATAGATAAAGGGATATACAGGGCCATGCAAAGAATTCGGTACATGGACGCCTATGAATGATGATTTCAGTTGTTTTAAACGTGTTTTAATTTACAATAAATTTTAGCCTAATGCGGACGTGTAATAAAGGTACAATGTAAACTACAGAGCTGAACAAAAGTATTCAAGTATGTTTCCATCTAATAGTATGAATTGCTGAAAAAGAGATTTCAAGCTACTGGGTATTTTGTTGCTAAGCTAAATTTTCCCATTATATGAACTAACATATGAAACACAGGGCTATTCTAATGTACTGGATTACATATTTGGGTATATTTGGCTATACACTATTATTTATCTAAGTAACAAAGCTTTGTTACAGATTTCGTTAAGTGTTGAAAAGTGCTTCGTAAACTATCTTAATGCATGATTTTTCTTACTTGTTTAATGCTGCAATA